>CAXIIO010000394.1:0-162876 GCA_964028335.1 Altica lythri | reverse complement strand
GTAGTTTATTTGGTAAGATTAGTTAAGATTATTATATTTAGTTGTTTGTTACTCATTGTTTGTTTCTTGTTAATATATTTGTTGTTTGTTTCCTGTTGTTTATCTCATCTTTCTCTTGGTTAGTTATCTGCCTTCAGCAGGATACCTAACCAGGGGTTAGATAACCACGACCTGGGTGGGAAGTGCCTTCAGTAAGCTACCCCTCATCCCATAACATTATGGCACATTCCCTTAATTCCCCCCAGGCGTGACAGTTAGAACCTTCATTAATTTCAAGAAGTCGATGGAAAAATAAAAGAAATTAATGTAAATAATGTATTTTGTGATATAGTCTTTAATTACTGTTAGTTTTTATTGTACTTTTTTTTCTTTTCCTTTTGTTCTTATTTTATATATTTTCTCATCCTTATATTGTTGTAAACTTATTTTTCGATGAACAAAACTATTAAATAAATTTTTCCATCGATAAAATAAAAATATAATCAAAATGATATTCGTGTATACAACAACGAAATAATTTTGCATGCAATCGTATACAATTATAAAATTTTTATACGAAATGTAATCATTGGTTTTAACCTAGTTTTTTTCCCTCATTTTTAAACCATAGCATGTCATTTAGTTAGTGTATAGTAGCGTGTGGGTTACCACCGGGAATTTTATTACATTTTAAGGGTAATAATCTACATATTCTCCCTTATCAGCTTCAATTCGGGTGTAGAGAGAGAGTTGACGCTGAATATGCACCATCACGATCTCTTTTCCGTGTCGACTTAACTTTTAGGGTAGGGTATCAAGTAGCACGCTCATAGCTGTTCAAAGAGAAATGGAGACAGGCGATGTTCTTTTTACTAAATTTTATTATATAATAAAACTTGTCTTCATTATTTTAGAGGTACGTACGTTTTTTTATATAACTACGTCATATTTTTTGTTATGTTATGGTAATTAATGTTTACGATTCACTAAATAATGATATTTAACCTTTTTTGAAGGTTCACAAGTTTTCCAAGAGACAGGAAAATTTTGAAATAATACAGCAACCTAAGTATTTGCAAAGGTAGGAAAAACAGAAACTGTTAACATCGCTAACCTGCAAGTCAGACATGGCAAAATTAAGGCCGACCGCATACTTACAAGACATATGTTTGCAACATGTCTGCGACATGTCGCTTCAACACAGTTGAGCAGCAATGTAGGAAACAAAACTCCGTAGTTCGCACATCAGTCTACATTATGTCGTCTGATGATGATGTGGCAATATTATCGGTTCTAATATTGCGAAGGCGAAAGAAGAAAAATACTCGAAAATATTGGGTTCATTCATATAGTAAAGCTAATCTTCATCGCAGTATATTGATTTTCAACGAATTGCACAAATTTTACATTAAATGTTGGATTATCTTCCATTATTGAACCATATACGTGCAGCTGTCGGACACAAAATTGGAGCAAGCAGTGTCGTATAAAAGTTGTTTTCGACAAGTCTCATCGACTCGCCATAAGAACCGCTGTGTTGGCAATGAAACGATATGTCTGCGACATGTCGCAGACATGTTGCGAACACATGTCTTGTAAGTATGCGATCGGCCTAACAAAGCAGACATAAGGACACAATTCTGTGGCTGAATTTCCGAAAAAAAATTTCCACTTATTTAAAATTAGACCAGATAGAAAAGTATTGTTGAAAATTCACCAGATGGCCGAACAAAAATTGTGGGCATGATAACCAACCCATGATTAAAAAGAACCTATTCCTGGTCCGTCAATATCCAGCACACAAAAATATTCTTTTTTAATGAAAACCTTAAAGAGGAAATAACAATAGGGATGTGGACTGTACTCAAATAAGTATATAATTTTACCACGAAAAGTTAGTTTCTATAATAAAAATAATAAAAAACACAATATTTTCTTCAATAAACAAGGGATTAATTGTTTATTTAATAAAATGTGCCACGTATTTTATTGATTATAAAACAAATCAAATTTTGAAAAATTAATGAAAGGGTTAATCAATTTACTCCAATCCAAATTCAACTCCAGCTGAGTTCGGTAGTGGTCTCTCTTCTGGCAAATTAGTGCCCAGCTTAGCCGTAAAAGGTAAGTAAACAAATATTAGTGAGTCGCGCCACCGATTTAGACGGTCAAAATCGGAAACCCCTGTTGTTCCAGGCACTACTTTACCCACTGGAGATAATTAAATAAATTTTGAATATTTAACAGTTCCAATTGAATTACACAATAACAGAAAATAACGATAAAGTGAGCTAAATAAAACCAAAATATCAACTAGACCCTTCTTTAATAAACAAATTTAAGAATTACAGACTGTCAAGCCTCGTGCTTGACAACGCAATTGATATTTATATAAAAAAAAGGATTATGCGAACAATATAGAAAGAAAATTTATCAATAGGTGTGATCACACGCAATACAAAAAAACAAGAAGAATAAATTTTAACTAAAACTAAAACCGCGACTTAAATCTAGTTAGCTTATCTAAAATGCTAGATACAGTTCGTCGTCGTCTTAGGCTTCTCCAATACTTAGGCCGGTACCAAATTCAAGCCTGTTCCCAGATCCAATAGGCTTACATCAATCCCAAATAAGTAAAGCTCGACTAAGTATCAGGTCAGCAATCAAACTTCAACCAAATAATTAGGACTTAAACCCTTAACTAGGATTTACACCTGTATCTAGGATTTACGCCTGTATCTAGGACCCTAAAATCGTAATTTAAAATTAACGATAGCTTAAACAGATTTTAATGACTCCTTGAATTAGTTTGACCTAATAACTTTAATACAATTTGAACACATTAACTTAAATTTATACTACAATGAAAGAACAAAGTGAGTTTAAATGAATAATACAACATTTAGCAATTGACTTCTCTGAATTTACATTTAATGAGCAAAACTAATGATTTAAATGTACTCAACGAACCTAAATTTGACTTGCTAGTCACAACAAAATTATAACAATAAATTAAATCAAAATTTAACATAAAATTAATTAATAATAGTAAAAAAAAAATAAGCAAAAAGGAGTCTAGTTTCACATTAATAAAACCTACATACAATACATAAAGAAATACACATGTAAAATCAAGATATTAACTAAAATTGCGATTAAATGGCGTTATTAATCTATTAAAAATATAATTACGTGACTCACCTATCAAAATAGGGTTATTTTACTTCGTTAATTGTGATACCCTAGCTGGTAGTCGGGTAAAAACAATTTCCTCGTTGCTAACTGCAATAATGGGGTAAGTTCTGACCACGATTTGCTGTCTAAACGATTTTAAAATACCAGTCTTCCCTACTGTCTGCTTTATGGGTTCCTACCCTTCATAAGGAACAAAAGGACCATAAGAATCGAATAATTACATGGATAAAGAAACGTGTACTCACCAACAGAAGATTTTATTAAATATCCGGTCGCAGTGCCGTATTTTCTACCGAATTCACCAAAATACAGGAAAATCTCTCCAACAATATCCGATAGAAACAACCGAGGTTTGATTTCGTAAATCCAAACTAAATTGTCCCCGATGAACAGGGATTACAAATCAACCCCTCAAAAATCTTATTGCTGACACCTTTTCAACTCAAAAGCTGGTAAATGAAAAGGAGGAATCTTCGTACCTATCCTTCACATTTGACAAATTTGACACACTTCCCAAAATAAAAGATGGCCTCTACTACTATAGGGACAATAACCGTAGACTTTTTTCAGCCAACAATTCACGAACAAACAGTGGTCATTTGATACGACTAATCTTATTATTTATATAGGTAACAACAAAAATCCCAACATTACTTAATTTCCCCATTTATTTTCGATCTTATTATGCAAATAAAAATTCCACGAAACAGCTGGCCGTAAAACACAGTAATAATAGCTATCGACAAAAAGAGAGAGGTGATACCTCAGTCAGATGAAAGATAAGTTTGACAATAAATTTCAGAAAATCAACAATTCATAACCTGAATTAAATATAATTCACTTACAAAACAATATTAGCAACATTAGGCATAATTTATGGCCAGAATATATTTGACGATTATCTATAAACGAACTTAAATCAACCGATTTCTTACTTGAATAAACACTACAATGATAACAAATTAAGGTAAGCAATTTAGTTATTTACTATAGTAAATTTTGACCCGTGACAAATGTAATTAAATATTTCACTCTAAAGTCACGTGACAATGAACACCAATCAAAATGTGTGACGTCACTTGTTGTCAAACAAGAATTTTTGCTGTCAAGTAATATGGTGTTTGTTGATATTTGGATAATATTATTACTGTGATTCCCGTGAAATTTCTTCGAAATTTGAACAATTTTCTTTTTGAATCAATTTTTAAAGGTTTTCCCATAATGGAAAGTGGATATATTAATGCAGATAGTTCAAATTTCTTCGCAACAAATAGTAACTTCTGCTCTGCTGAATTTAGAAATGTGAAGACCTCCATGTAAGTAATATACTCAGGATACATTATAGGTAGGTATTTATAAACTCGAAAAGTTAAATTGAATATAATAAAATAAAATAATATGATTTTGAGGTTATGTTTTATCTTTTTAGCAAATTCTTCATTTCGTTTTAGTTCCTCGAGGCAGTCATATGGAGACGATGCTGTGGGATATGTCCAACTTCGTCGAGATGAAATATTATGCACAGTTAAGTGCAAAATTTGCCCGGAACATAAAGTGCCGGATTCCGACGGGCCAGTTAAAGCCAAATTTTCCGCATCGTTTTTGTACGTAGAACTTGAATAAATAGTTTTTCAGGTGTTTTAATAGTAGTACTTTCACACTGCGGCACCGCACAACATTTATAAAATGTAGAATCCATCTTATTAACACAAAGCTACGAAATAACTTTCTATTACATACAACTTCGACAATGTTTAGGAACAAGTGACGTCACAGCGGGCGTTTAACAGGTATCCACATTTTGGCGCGAAATTTGAAATGGAATTTTAAATAACTTATTTTAAAGGTATTAGTTGTATTAAAAAAATAATAATAAATAGTTTGAGCTATATTTGGTACTTATGCATGGTTTTAAACACTTTCCCAAAAATAGTCCACATCCCTATTAGTAATCAAAGTCACTACATTTTTACGATAAATATAACTATTATAATTTATAATTTATCTACCTGTTACTTCCCTATTGTTGTTATTGTTACGTTTCTCTTAATAATAAATTCCGCTGAAATCAATCAAAATATATAATGTCTACACTTGTTTATTCTTCAATACAAGTCGTTGCTATTATTCTAGAATCTTTAATCTTTACAAAATGTCGTTGGGAACATTTATTGTTAACATTTAAGGTTATTTTTTGTCCTTTCTTTCCGATGTATATTCGGCTAGTGCCTCATCCTTATAGTTTACTTTATTCTTTCCTAGGCTACCGGATGTTTGTTTTACTTACTATAGATTTATATTAATCCTTTTTACTAAGGTTTTTTCAGTACATACACCTGCTTCTTCAGAAATTTTATTCTACTAAAGTTTCTTTTTGGTTTTTGTCGTTATACTGTATATATACCGATACCGATATAAAACGTTAGTCACATTTGGCAATATTAATGATCTCTATCTCTTGAGGATCGTTACAAGGGTGACGGGTGGAAAGTAGCTACTTTCTACCCTGGTTAACAATTGTTTACTTTTCAATCTAAACATATTAAAGATGCCAATAAAATAAAAGATTTTAAATATCAACGCACAAAAGCAACTTTCTAGATTTTCTATCAGTTTAGAAACATTAGTGAGATAAAATCTGTTAAAAATCGTGAGGTAGGTATTAAAGCATTTCGTATTATAAAGCATACTTAAATATTCATTCATTCATTCATCAAATTTAAGATACCAAATTCTTATTTCTTAACTTGCGTGTTTTTTTGTAGTTTTCACAGCTCACGTACGTTATTTAAAATATTAACCGTCAGTAAGGGGTTTTTAGTCGAACATTTATGAGAACCGATTACTTACGTCAATTTTTTTTTCTAAAAAGGGATATTTAGGACCGACTTAGAGAGATAAAGAAAGATTTTCTGCCAGCGTAAACGGTTAGTTTAACAATTTAGTGTCAGTTCGGTTCATATTTTCGGTTATCGCGATTGAATTTTGATGGTATTGATAGGTCAGGGTTGTTTCTACTTGTAGTTTATGAGGTTTATTTAAAATTCAGTTTATTAAGTTTCTGATAAAAGTATTTTATAATTTTACGTATAAATATAAATTTATGTCGTATAAACTGTTCTGTAAGCATTTTGATTCAGAAGAGCAGCTACATCACATTTTGCACTCATTATTATTCAACAAACGCTTTCGACAAGAAGAAGTGCTCGCTCTCTATACTATCATTTTTAGTAGATCAAACTTGAAATTTGCCAACTTTCGAGAAATGGGATAACTGAATAAATCGGAATTGATGTCGTTTGAATCCATCGCCATTGTTCTTCTTAATACAGAAACGGACTTACCAAAAAATATGTTTTAAAATGGCATCGTTTGTAACGGGTTTTGAAGTCATTTTTTACTATTTAGTATGATCATAAGCAGCAATTTAGTTTTTTATTTTCTGATATTTTTTGCTTGAATAAAATACCAGAAAACCTGACTGCTTTTAATTATCGCTAAGCACCGCTAATACCATTTCCATAAGAGTTGACTAACTAGATTTTTTGTTTGGAACGAGGCATGTTATTAGCAAAAGATTACATTCGTTTGACAATATAATATGACAAAAGAAATAAAGTAAGACAACCAACTAAATTTAGCTAGAAATAATTTAAGAGCATTAAAGTTGCACAAATCTGATTTATCGTGGAAGGTACGGTGTTGTTGTTGAAAAAAGTAGAGAGTAATGCTCTAGTAACGGCACCAAAGTAGTTAGCTGTTGTTTTGCCCGAATAGGGTTTAGTTACTGAAAAGTTTTGGTGAGATATACGGCTAAAGTGTCGGATGAACAATTTTGTAACATAAAATGAATAAGTAGAGTTGTTCAAGTTGTATATATTCTGATTATATGCAACGTGGCTACAATGTGTATGAAACTAAATTTTAATCAATTATACATAACTGTATAATTTTTATTATTTAGAAACCATACAAATAAAAAAATAACATTAAGTGCGAATCCTTAATGCAATTTTACCTATAGCTGATAACGCATCTAGCTAGTTTAACTGCAAATGCATTAGCATTAGAAGATAGTCATTTTGATCAATTTCTCCTCAAGCAAAGAAAATCCCGCAGCCCCGTCAATTGTCTTCCGGAGCCAATACATCTTTTTTCTACCTATTCCTCTCCTGTTCCCAATCTTGCCTTCAATCATCAACTGTAGAAACCTGGATCTGGAAATTTGGGGAGCGGCGAACTAGTGCTTAGCCAGCACTGAGGCCACATATGACCCATTGTACATCCTCCTGTATTGTAGGGATATCCTCACCTCAGACTGTCACCAGGCCTAGTGATTTAAAAAAGGTGATGAGGCTCCGAGGGGGATCTCCCTAACATCGACTGGTGTAAGCCAATACTCGCCCAACACGGATCTTCTGATTTCAAAAAAAGCAGAGCAGTAATACATAATGTGTTCTACTGTTTCCTCTTCTTGTTCGCAGCCTCTGCATAGCGGCGATTCTGTTAATTTCATCCTAAAGAGATGTTGTCGCAATTGGCAGTGACTTGTCAAGATTCCCACAGCTGTTTGGAGATTTTGTCTGGTCAATGCCTTAAATTTTTTTGCTGTTTCCTCGCCAGGATGAGGTAATAACTCTCTGGCCAGTCTACAGTTCGTAGTTTCATCCCAGCACTGTATGAATTTTTTGTGAGAGTGCTGTTTGATAAGGTGCACGACTGCGGACAATGTTAGCTTGGTAGATGGGCGGGGGCTAACATATTTGTAGCCCGCAGCCCTCCTTTCTAAATTGTTCGCAATGCGGTTGCCTTTAGAGTTCCCATGTCCTTTGATCCAGGTGAGAGTGACCACATTATTCTGGCTGGCCTCAGTTAGAGATTGGTTACATTCTAGTACTAAACTTGAAGTGAAACGTGGTCTATTCAAGGTCGGTAGTGCTTGTCGGCAGTCTGTGTATATATTTATATTCCTGCCTGTGATGTTCCTATTGACTAATTCTTTTGCAGCTATGGTTATGCCTGTGAGTTCTGACTGAACAACACTTGACAAGCCATCCATAGCCCATTTTATTTTTAGGTTTAAGGATCTAGAGTAAATTCCACATCCTACACCTTGCTTTGTTTTTGATCCATCCGTATATACGCTCAGAGCGTTTATTACGTTGGGGTCTGCTGTCTTGTTTGTTAATATTTTGTAGGGTTTGTCAAAGACAAATCTTGGTGCGACGGCATCCGTGTCTGCCTGTAGGAGTGGTATCACTTTTATCGATTCCCTCCACAGACTGTCCCTATGGGTGCCAGTCCCTACAGTGGGTTCGATACCAACCGTGCGAAAGCGTACCATGGTCATCAATGCGACCTCCTTAACAAATATGTCAAGGGGGTAGACCGAGTATGACTTCCATTGCGCTGGTCGGTGTGCTTCGCATGGCTCCTGTTACGAGAAGGCATGCTGATCTTTGGCTTCTAGTTTATTGATATTATTCGATTTCAGAGTTCATCCTTCAACTCCATAAAGTAGCACTGACCATACGTAGCACTTTATAAACCTTATCCTCAGACCAATATCAAATTCAGATCAAGTGAACACCTTTTTAAACTTTAGGAGTGCCTATCGGGTCTGCTCTATTCGGTTTTAATTTCTTTGTCTCAATCCTCAAAAAGGTATCTGAATTTCTCCACTCTATCAATTGAAGCTGCATCAAATGTCAATGTGTAGTTAGCAAATGTATCTAAGCTTCTAGTGATGATCATAAATTTAGTTTTTCGGGTATTTATGTTCAGGCCCATGTGTTTACTGTGTTCACAAACCATATTTACCAGTTGTTGTAGATCTTCCATATTGTCAGCTATTAGTAGCGTATCGTCGGCATAAGGAATGTTGTTGATCAGTATTCCATTTTAATTTTTATACCCATTTCTACATCTTCTAAGGCTTCACGAAAAACCGCCTCAGAATACAAATTAAATAATAGCGGTAATAGTATCGTAGCTTTGCCTATCTTTAAACATTTTTCGCTCTTCAATACTCGTTCTTTTGCTTCCCAGACCCACGACTCGCTCTTCTCCTACCCCTGCGGGCCATTCGCAATCCGATAACCCCTTGGGAACCATTAACATCAAGAAAAAAGTGATTACAATATTAAAATAATTGGTTTATTAAAAATATTCTTAACTGTATTTAAAAAAGTATTTTATATACAACAGTGTAGGTATTCAAACAGTTTAAATATTAAATATTCGTAATTTTTGTTTCCTCTTTCAACTAAAAATCCCTGTTACTTCCACAGTTTCTATTGATTTTTGTTCATTAATTTTACAATGTACACAAAAATGCTTTAAGCTATTATAATCTACTGAAAAGGGAGTAAATAAAATTCTTTTAATTATTTCACAGTTCTTCATAACGCTAAAGATAATGTCAATATTCGTTAATACGCTATATATATTTTTCATTTTCTTATGATAAAAACCGACTGGTTTTCTCTTAATAAACTCAACGAACAAAGCCGAGACACAAAGCTCTGAAAATTCAATACGTTTTTTTTTTGTTCTAACGCAACCTTTAATAACATAAAATAAGTCATCAAAAGATGCCATGCTGTGAGAAAAAATAGAACCTAAAAAGCTGCGAGCTTTTCCTTGTTTTTGATATATTTATCAACAACAAACCCCTAATAATACAGAGCCATCAAAATCAATTAATAGCAGATAAAAGCGAGTGAGTGTGATAAATTGATAGGCGATTTTCTTTTCCTGCAACTGATGTCAACAATGCTGCAGAATTGGATAATTTACTGTTTATATGAACTTTGGAAATATCTATTTTATAAAAGATGCAATATCCTCTAGGATCGAGTGATTTAAAATCTTATTTTGTATCTAAATCAAAGCTTCCTTATCTCTAGATCATTGTCGGATGGTATATGAGAACGATTCTTATTTCTATTCGGGATAGAGAGGCAACGAGTCAATAAATATATATCAGAATAAAACGATTTTTGGGCTCAGCAGTCAGAAACTATGGAATAATAAAGTTATCTGAGATACGAAATCAGAACATCAAACCGATTTCAGTTCGATTTCCTAAAATTTTATATATCTCGGAGAATTTCTCCTGGTTTTTTATTCAATAAAAATATAACATAAAAATATAGCTAAAATTCAAATTTCGTAATACCTTTTTGAAGTTATACTTCTATTCATGCACTGGATTTGTGTGGGGTTAAATGGCAAAAATCATTACAAATGTAATGGTGTGAGAGAGAGAGACAGAAACACATACCTATAAGGTATCAGTACATTGAAAAGAGATAGATATACAAAAAACAGTTTGAGCTAATGTTTTGGAATATCATAGTGACGTATTACATTGTGTTTGACAGATTATTTTATAATTCTGTCACGTAAGTAAACATATAAAGTTTAGTATATATTTATATGGATGGATTTATATGGATATATTTAAATCGTGTTAAAAGACAAGCAACTGAGGCTATGATATGGGATTACATAAAGAATAAGGTGGGTTTTGAAACTGAGAATATTTGCATAAGGGAGATACCCACTGATCCAAACAAACTCAAATGCTTTGTTGTAACAGCACCGTTAAACCGCAAGGATGAGCTATACGATCCAGATTTCTGGCCTCGGATGGTTAGCATTAAGAGATTTGATTTTACGAAACACAGAGAATTTTTGCAAACTGATGGTAATTTTTTATAAAAGGCTACATACCTGATTTACTACTTGTTGATAATAGCCAACCTGAAATTATTAGTCATAATACGAACATATTTAGCATATTTTATGTCAATATCTGCTCAATTAGAAACAAGATAGGCGTTCTGGAGGCCTTTCTCCATGATCATATTATAAAATACAGTGCTGTTTGTCTGGTCAAGCACTTTCTTTTAACAGAAGAGGTTCAGCATCTAAGTGTCTCTGGTTATGACCCGAGCTCTTATTTTTGTCGTGTACAGAATAAACGTGGTGAAGCTATGATTTTGGCAAAACATGGTATCCTTTAAAAATGATCGAAAACTTATCAGTTGAAGGACGAAACACCTGGTACTGAAGACGAATCTCGTCTCCAGGAAATGTTATGCAAATTTGATACAAAATGAGTGTGTACTCGATACTAGGAGGTTTTTGAGGTCGCTGAAGACGAATATCATATAATGATTTTGCTAAATCATTCGCATAAAAATTTATGAATCCGGGCGCGTGCATAGAAGTATAACTTCTGCCGGCAGTCCCACTGACTGCCACACCCTTTTTTTTATAAACAGATAGGAACATTTTCATTTTTTTTTTAATATTTCTATTTTAAACTGTCTTTAAAAATGATAATATTACTATTAAAAAAATGGTAGGAATCCTAGAAATAAGAAAAATGATATTTGCATTTGTTAAAAATATAAGTAAGAATTCCAACACGTGGGCCAGACATCCATAGACAGCAAACCTAGTTACAAGCTGTTTTCACTGTTTAAAAGCTGTTAAAGCTGTTTAAAAGCTCTTTAAAGCTGTTCAATCTGTTAAAGCTATTTAAAAGCCCTTTACAGCTGTTAAAAGCTGTTCAACCTGTTTTCAAAACCAGTTGGGTTACGTGAAAAAGAGCTGTCACACAGAGACATGTTCAATAAAGAATTGGATTTGAAACGCAAGAATGTTAAAAATACATTAAATTTGGTAAAACAGGGAGATATTTGGAGTTTGTTGATCAAACATGTCTATGTGTGACAGCATTTAAATTGCTTGAAAGAGCTCTTAAACGACTTAAATAGCTTTAAACAGCTTTTAAACAGCAAAATTAGCTTTTAAACAGTTTGCTGTTGTACCTATAACTACTGATATAACTACTTTAAAGAGTCTATGCAGATGTCAAAAACATCCAGAAAAAAAATCATAAAAGGAGACATGCTGACAATGCCAGAAGGAAAACTGGGAATCCTAGAAATCAGAAGAACATGAAAAACATAACAAAGAACCTGTTGTAACGATTACATCGTTATTTGTTTGGCCTGGCCTAATAATATTTAATTTCATAATTTCTCGTCTATTTTGCTACGATTTGTTTGGCCTGGCCTACGTCGGTTTGAGTTTTTCGATTCCGCGACGATTCTGGGAGTCGACGCAGACTTGATTTCCGTATAAGCGGGGAACCTTTGTTCACTCGGAAAGAGAGTCGGTATTTTTAATTTCTTTACAATTTGTGCTTCATAGCCAGCAGTTCTATTCTTATTTCTTCTCCCTTCATTTGGTGAGTAAAAAATTAAATTGTGTAAAATTTTTAGTAATAGTCAAAAACTTGGTGAATGTAATTTTTTGATTATAATGGTTTTATTATTCTAACTTTTAAAATTATTTCGATTACAATCATTGTTTAAATCAGTTTTTATTGTGTTAAAAATATGTAAACAGATAAAGTGATTAACTTTTTTCTTTTCTCGAACATGGAGAAACTTTGGATGATTGTAATCGAAATTAAGGTTTAGTGAGATGGAATTTTGACGGTCTGAATTTTTATTCATAGGGCCATTGCCAAATTTGTGAAGGGTCCAAGATAGGACTATTGTTATTTGAAACAATCTTTTTGGAGAGAAGTTTGGTGTAGCAGTATTTTTCACGAGCCGCCATTTTCCTTTTGTTGAGTCCGTCACCAAGGCCTATAGCTAGAAGAAATTAATTCAGATCCTATGTTAAGAAAACATCTTGCCATCGATAACGTCAAACCGAGAAAACCAGGAAATTTCCGTCTACTACGACATCCAGAAGAAAGGAAAAAAAAGATAAGAAATTAGTTTTTACTTTAAATAATTCATTAACATTTTATTCATTCAGATTTTTGAAATAAACAATTTACACTGATTTAACATCTTTTATTTGCTTGTCTGTATTTTGGCGCCCTTATATATTTGTTTGGGGGGAGTTAAGGAAAAAACCAGAAAGAAGCCACGATCCCTGGAGCTAGCAAGGGTAAGTTAACGTTTCAAATCCAATTGGAACGTTACACTGTAGAGACGGTAGCGTAGATATAAAAAAAGTGGATTATACTTTAAAATGACAACAGTAATTAAAGCAATTTAAAAAGCTAAAAAAGTACTTAAAAGAAAATGTTACAAACCCAGACAATGACCAGAAGGGGTAGCAATCGAAAGAAAGTTAAAAGAAATGTAGGTTCTCTGGAAAAGTATCATGGAAAATCTATAAAAGAAATTTATCATCTGAATTACTAGGTAGATAGGTAGTTAGATGAATTTATTAATAAAAATCGACTAAGTTTTATGTTTTTCCCTTAAAATAAATAAAGTTTTAAACATCAAAACAAAATTTTAAATCACTAAAATAAACGCATGCAGTCGGCTAATACTGGTATTGTTCTAAGATTATAAATTCAGCACTGGAAAATTAGTTTAATAATTTTACGGGTCGAATATAAAATCCTTCATAATATTTGTAAAACGAACAACTCGGATTTAATGCAATCAAACAAAAAAAAAAGCACGAGAATAGTCGTCGGTCAGCGATAAACAACAGAAACAAACAGAAAATAACATATGTCAGCATTACGGTCCCTAAAGCATTATTTTGCACCTCTATCACGTTCCCGGCTGACCACAAGCCGACAATATGAAATTAGAACAGATCTGGTTTTCCTTGGTCTACCCCCAGGGACGGTGTTATTCTGTCCCCTTCTCTCTTACGGTAGAAAGCGACACATTGGGGTAGCACAGACGATGAGTGCCGGTGAATGTACAGCCACCGGCTTTCCTCTAGACATCGTCCGGTCCATGTATGTATATATTAATCTCAAGATATTATATAGCAGAGATGTACATCTAAAATGTGTGAAGGTTAGAACGAAAAATTTTAATTGCACAAATTAAAAATTAAAACAATTCTTAATAACAGCTCATTAAGCTATGCTATCCTGTTCTACCGAAATAAGTTAACGTGGAAAAGGCGACATAAAAATGCGTTAATTAATCCCACTTTTATGATAAAAAATGAACTCGAACGCATACAGTTCTTTGCATAAACTATTTATTTTGGTTGTTCAAGATTTTAAGGGACTTGTCGATAAAATCTAGTACTATACTCATAAATAATATATTAATACACTGAAGGACAAAAAAAGTGGTGCACCCAAAATTTTCAGAAAATATAAACCTTTAAAACATTTGAGTTGGTGGTCCGATTGCAATGATTCTCTTTTTATTTTAGTGAATGGTTTTTTGGTATTACGACGCGGTTATAAGAGGTTTTAATAATTTTAGGTTTGTAGCCAGTATTGCTAAAATAACAAGTACACGTTTTTTACGCTATTTTTAAAACACCCTGTGAACGTTGCTGTTACTCTAGTCTTTTATGGGCATGTTGAGTAGAGCCTCCCTTACATTTTTGGTCTTAAATCATGTCTCTTTCTTAGATGGTTCAAAAGATAGTGGCTTTCAATCAAAGTTTTACTTTAATTAGGAATTTTATTAAGTTCAGAGAACAACAACAATAATAACGACTACATAACACCAACAACAATAATTAATATCAGGTATTGGCTCCCCTTGCTCTTCTTAACGACTCAATTCTTCTCAGCATGCTTTAAATTAGGTTTGCAATCCTTTTCTGAGGAATATTGTTCCACTCTTCAACAAGGGCATCACCCAAACCAACAAGATTTTGTGGAACAATCTGACGAGATCTAATTCGATGCCCTAGTTCATCCCACAAGTGCTCGATAGGGTTCATATCGGGGCTATTGGGAGGCCATACTATGGTTTCTATACCAACTTGGTTCAAATATTTACGAACAATTTGGGCAGTGTGTGGCCTTGCATTGTCGTGCATTAATAAAAATGCATCTCCAACGAATGGTGCAAATGGTACTACGTGCTCCTCTAAAATGTTCTCTATGTACATATTGGCCGTTAGAGCATTTCTTGGAAGCACGCAAAGTTCTGTACGGGCTTTCATTCAAATTCCTCCCCAGACCATTACGGAATCACCTCCAAAACCCTCTCGCTCTCTAATCATATCCTGTTCGTATCGTTTTCCAGGTCTTCTCCATACTCTTTGACGACCATCACTTGAATATAAACAGAATCTCGATTCATCGGTAAATAACACTCTAGCCCATTCGGGATCACGCCAATCCCCATATTCCCCGACAAAGCGACGACGAGCTTCCCTATATCTTTGAAGTAATCTTGGTCCTGTTGCTGGTCTCCTAGCTCTTAGATTAACTTCCTTCATTCTTCGACAAATCGTTTTATCACTTACATGCGTTTCGCGTACTTCTCTTAATTGATGGTTTGTTTTAACAGCAGTTTGGAAACGATTGCGAAAAGTTTGCAATCTAATAAATCAATCATCAATATTGGAGGTACTTCTAGGGCGCCCTGAACCAGCTCTTCTATGACATTGGCCAGTTTCTTGATACCTCTGAATTGCTCGCCGTCCAGTCGTTTCGGGAACACCAACTGCTCGTGCTGCATATCTTTTACTTTTACCATCCTCTACAAGAGCCATCATTTGTGCAACCTGCTCGAGTGTAATTTGTTAAAATATTATAACTTTTCGCGAAAAACTACTACACAAACTACTGACAGTCAGAAATTTAGCCAAAATGACAGTGTCACAAATAAGCCGTTTCTCGGCCTACTTTTTCATATTGAAAAAAATGTATTTTTGTGTTGGGAGTAAAACTTTGCTTGAAAGCCTCTATCTTTTGAACCATCTAAGATAGAGACATGATTTAAAGACCACAATTGTAAGGGAGGCTCTACTCAACATGCCCATAAAAGACTTAGTACGACTAGAGTAACAGCAACGTCCACACGGTGTTTCAAAAATAGCGTAAAAAAGGTGTACTTTATATTTACGCAATACTGGCTACAAACCTAAAATGGTTAAAACCTCTTATAACCGCGTCGTAATACCAAAGAACCATTCTCTTAAATAAAAAAAGAATCATTGCAATCGGACTACCAACTCAAAAGTTTTAAAGGTTTATCTTTTCTGAAAATTTTGGGTGCGCCACTTTTTTTGTCCTTCAGTGTATTATTACAATATATACATGTAATAATATTAGATGTCTGCTGTTAGGCATAAATTATAAAAAAAATGGATTCATCTGCATTAAAAAATTAAACAAAAACAACATAAAAGCGAAAGTTTGTTGCTGTGGAAAATTTATTCATTTATTTTAAAAATTAAATTAAAAGAAGCTTTTCTTTAAGATGATTATTCAGACCGTTGTTTTTTTTAATTCAGAATACAAACAGAAGATGAATTTTTATACAACATAAACAGAATCTGCAATAAAAAAGAAAACAACGCAACACAGTACCTCTATAAATATGATAAAAATGACAAACTAAAAATGTATACAAATTCAATTAGTCACAAGGGTCCTTTAGCCACTAGACTTAATAAAAACGAACAAGGAAAATCTCTTTATAAATAGCGATGCAAAGAAACAAAATTAATAATAAAAGTGTCTTGATGGGAACTTTATTTCGTACTTCTTTACGTTTTATTATCATCATTCTGAATTATTTCTCTTTTTTAATTGCACTCCCAGGACAAGACATTTCATTTTTTAATTCCAGCACAAAGTCGAGCTGCGTCAACCGATGCAAATAATTTATGTTTCGAAAATGCTACTCTAGATACAAATTTGAATTTCATATTAAACCAAATTATACAAAAGATATAAATAAACACTGAATTTCAAGAGAATTTTCATTTCAACTTAAAATTGTAAATTTATTTAATAATATAATTACTAAGTAGCTTTTATGTATATAAAGATAATGGAAAAAAAAATTCCATTAAATCAACAACAAAAGTATATTAAAAACAGAAAACAAAACAACCAAATTGTAAGTATTATAAAGAAGAATTAATACAGCTGTAATTAGTAATAGTTAATAACATATATAGGCTCTCACGAATGGGACTATTCAAAAAAAAAACTCTGTTTACTCAAAAGCGAAAATGGTGACGTAATAAGGGACGAACAGCAAATTTTAAACCGTTGGAGAAAACCAGTCTGCTATTGAACTAATTCCTCAAATCCAAACGAACATAACACTTGATGCTGAAATAACGCTTCAAGAGAGATCCCACGCACTTTCCCAAATAAAGATCAACAAGTTATCTTGCAATGACATGCCACGTACCTTAAGTGTAATAAATGAATTGAAAAAAAAGAATATGAAAAATTAATCAAATACTTCCAATAGAAGTTCAACTCCAGTTGAGATCGGTAAGTGGTTTCTCTACTGGCACATTAGTGCCCAGCTCAGCCGTAGAGGGTAAGTACAAAAATATGAGTGAGTGCGCCACCGATTTAAACAGTTAAAATCGGAAACCCCTGTTGTTCCAGGCACTCTTCTTTCCCACTAGAGATAATTAAATAAATTTAAAATGTTAATCAATATTACTTGGATTGCAGAATAAGAATGATAAAGTGAGCTAAATAAAACGAAAATATCTAACTAGACCCTTCTTTAATATAAAAAAAAAAGTATAGAGTTTACACTACTGTCAAACCTAGCGCCTGACAACGATATTAACATGAAAGTTAAGAGTAAAACTAATAAAATTATCTGAAAAGTGTGATCACACACAATACAAGAAAAAGAAATTTAAATTAAGATCTATAGTCACGACTTAAATCTAAGTTATAGTGCTATTGGCTTATCTGATAATCCAGATAACGAATCCTTTCAGTCCTTGGCTTCTAAGGTTTCACCAATATTTAGGCCTGTACCAAAAATCAAGCCTGCTCCAAAAACAAATAGGATTGCTCCAAAAAAATTGGCCCGTAACGAAAACTTAAGCCCGTGCCAATAACTTGGACCTGTACCAAGGACCCTATTGTAATAGGGTTTAATTTTTCCTAAAATCGTGTACTCTCACTGATGTGAATGTGCGAAGGCGTGAACGCTGCTAACTGTACTATTAGGGAATTAATTCTGCCACTCTAACCACCATTCGTTGCCTGGTACTGAATTTACCAAATAATTCACTGTCTGTTCCGTAATCTACCACAGAAGATTTCACAAAAATCCGCCAAGCGGCTTTTCCAAAGAATCTGTCCAAAAATAACAACAGAAACTAACTCCAACAACGATTCAAATCGAAAATAAGGTTTAGTTTTAAAAATACAAAATTAATTGACCCAGATGTACCGAGATTAAAACTTAAACCGAAAATCTTCTCTTGTCTTCGAACATCCACCTTGGTCAAAAGCAGATAACAGAAAGGAGGAGAAATCGTTCCCTTTCGATAAAATTTGACACACTCGGAAATGGCCTCTACTACTGTAAGGACAATAACCGAAGAGTTGACAGCCAACAATTTACAAACGGACGGTAATCGTTTAGTAACAACAAATCTTATTACTTATCGAGGTAACACCAAAAATCTCAGTATTACTCAATTTCTCGTTCGTATCCAATCTTTATATGCTAGATGATAATATAACGAAACACCTGGCTGTGGACAACAATATGACGAGTTATACAAACAGAAAGAGAAGTGACAATCACCTGTTCGCAAAGTAAACAATACAATAATTTGTGACCTGCATATAATAAATAGACAATAATTCAAAGCAATATTAATAACAATTTGTGGCCAGAATAATAAATAATAGTTGGCGATTATCTACAACTGAATTAAAATCAAGCTGTTCCTAATTTATAAGGTAAGAATCAATCATATTTACTATATACTTAGAACAGATTTTACCCCGTGACAGACAACATAGTTACAGAAATTCTTAATAATTTATCACCTTGAAATTGTTTTTGACTTCGTTTGGACCAAAGAAAAGGTTCCACAAGAATTCCTAGACGCACTTATAGTAAACCTATTCAAAAACAAATGTTACGCTGCAGGCGTATATTATATTATTATATTATAGGCTGTATCGACTATAATAATTACTATCCGTTGCAGGCAAGCTCCTCACTAGAAATATGGCAAATCAGCTTCTGTCTTATATTGACAAAATTCTCCCTTAGACAAAAAATGGCTTCAGGCCAAATAGGTTTACATCTGATTTGATTTTCATCCTACAACAACTGTGTAATAGCCCCTTTTGTTTTTAATATGTACATGGTTGCCCTTTCCATGATTGTGGATAGAAGGTTAAATGAGGGAGGACTGGGTATCACATACAGGCATGATGGTGGTCTCTTCAATTTGGCACTATTAAAGGCAAAAAATGACAACTAGAAACTGCTACTTAACAGAAGTAATGTATGCAGAAGACTGTGCATTAATAGCCCTTTCTCCAAACCAACTTCAGAAAATAATTGACGTCTAGAAGGGGGCTTATCAAACTCTTGGTCTTGAATTGAATTAACTAAAACTAAGATACTGTCAGTGGCTCAGGTCATAACCGATTTGCAAATCTTTTTGCAAGGGCAACTACTGGATAATGTGAACTTATCTTCTGGAGGTTGCGTGGAAGAGTTTTCGATAACTATGAACTATCACTTGAAACCAAAATGGTTGTATACCAAGCAGCTGCCCTGCCAACTCTATATACGAGGCCTGGGTTTCATATACAAGACATATCAAAACTCTTGAGCGCACACAATAAAGACATTTACGTCAAATGATGCGCGTTCGCTGGTACCATAGAATATCCAATCTTGCGGCTTGCAGATTTTCACATTTAATTTTTTTGTAACTTTGCAAAAATAAACTGTAAGACAATAATTCGTTATAAATGTCAAAGTATTAATTATTTCCAAGGCACCTGATCAAAAAGCAGGTTAAATATTTAGATTTAGCGAGTCAAAATTTAAAAAAACTTTGCTGCTTGTAAAGACCTAAATCGGTCACGAATTCTCCCTTTGCTCTCTGACTAATGGTAAACCAATTTAGGATGGAAATTTCAGTAGAATACTTACAGTTTTGTTTCGCCCGCGTGTGAAAGCGGATTTTAGAAAAATGAAAAAAAGCAATATCTATCGGTGATTTGATTCTTGTTTTTGGAAGGGAATTTGGGCAATGAAACCAAAGACCGCTTTTTTTTCGATGGGGACCGTCAAAAATTGGTTGAGTTTCAATTTAATCGCACATAAATCAACTACGGATTTGTTTTATTTAAGGATGTCCTCGTATGTATAGATCTAAATACAATTGGGGCAGAAAAGGCAACTTATTAATTTGGGATTTAAAGGACTGCAAGTAAGGACGAGTGGGGAAGACGTAGGAAGGTAAGGAGTTCCACAATCTGGAGACCCTGGGAATAAAGAAATGATCGAATCGTTCCATTCTCGATGTCTGGGACTAAACAGTATAAGGGTGCATGGAGTTGGCACGTCGCGTTGCTCTGTCTGGTCTGGCAAGTGGAGGCACTATAGAGCGGAGTTCTTCTGAGCAAAATCCGTTTAAGTACCGGTAAAACAGGGACAGATCAGACATGCTCTTCGGTGGGACAATGGGGGTAGGTTTTTGGTAATACTGGTGTCGTTTGTTAGTCGAACTAGTCTTCTCTGTATTGCATAAGAACTCTGAGCCTTGACGGCTAAGAGTAGCTATGTTGGATGGAGAGAAATATTTCCGTGCTCTAAAAAAAATCGTAACTTCTTTCCTGCTGCAGTTGCTATGGATGCAATATGTTCGTTCCACAGTAAGTCCTGGGAGATCGTGATACCAACCATCGTAATGGACTCGCTTGCTACTAGTGTCTGATCGTTCCTTGTGATGAATGAGTCGTATGTTTGCCTGTTGTTGGATCAGTAACATGTCTTTGTCTTGGAAGCGTTGAAATTAACAAGATTATTTCTTCCCCAATCGTCTACAATTCTCAAATCTTGATTGAAAGAAGCCGTTTTGGATCTTCTGTCCTCTTCCAGAATATCTAGGGATATGAGACGGTTGTTCGCTTTGCTACAGTGTAGGTTGCTATAAAAAAAGCTACTACGGTGGATAATGTAAGAAAAATCCACGATATCGTATTGGCATACAGCCGATTAAAGTTGCTCAAGAAAAGTGATGTCGACCATTTTATGGGACCCACGCAATGTACTGTAATATACAGTAACTGCAGAAAGGCAGACTGGTCACATGGATCTATTATGCTGAATTATTGGGCCGATTTTAGGCTTTTCAAGATTTTGGCATTTTTTTGATAATTTTATTTTTATATTATTTTTTAGCCAATTTTCGTATAAAATTAATTATTACAATAAACAAAGTAACGCTTTTTCTGTTTATTTTTCTGCGGTTATTCCACCCAAACGCCTTATAGGAATCATTAAAAAAGGTTAAAAAAATAGTGTCAATAAACAATGTTAAAAAATTGAACTATCAAAAAGTATTAGATTTTATTAACTTACCAAAACAATGTTTTAGGTTTGTTGTGTTTCTTACCTGAAAAAAAAAAGAAACAGTTAGAAAGAGTTGTTAGAAAATAGACATCACTTCTATCGTGCTAAAAGAACACTTCTATTTTTTATTACTTTTATATTTTAGAAGCACATGCATACTTTATCTTTTTAAAATACTATTTCTGATAGTAAAATTTCATTACAGGAATAAAATTCAGCGCAGTATCACAATTAGAAACTTACGTTTATATTATACCCACACTTAAAATCTAGGTATATTTAAGTTAAAACGTGATTTCTAGGTGTGATGGCAATAAAGATTAATTACTATTTTCAGCTTTAAGTCCTCAACGTAAAACAGACAGTTGATTAAAAACTGGTTTTTCATTTACAACGTAACCTAACACACGCAACTTTTCACTAAAGTTTTAATCTTCGAGGGTCGTTTAAAAAATCTGTGCAAAAATTAATACTATCTACTTAATGTTTTAAAGTCAACTTCTTTTTAATTTTTAACCTAGTTTTCATTAAGGCTTAAATACTTTTACTTTATTCTACTCTGCGCTAGTTTGTTAATTTTTCCGGAATAATAGGATTTGTCGAAGTCTGAAAAATAGCCATTTGTAACTACTATCATTTAAAAAAAATATTCCCTACTACTCGTTTATGTAAATTAGTAAACAAAAATATTCCGGGGGAGCCAAGTCTGTAAAATAAGGGAAATATAAAACGAGTTGGAATCTTCTTTCCATCAATTTTAAATTGAGGCGTTCTTGCGTTAAAAAATTACTTTTCTTGGCCTATTCTTTGCCTACATCACATTATGTAAGTATATAAAAAATCAAATATAAAGAAGTGTTAAAAATAGTAAAAACGGAAATAGTCCAGGTAAAGATGGTTTAGGTACAGAAATTTTAATATGCTTAGGGATAAGGGGGACTCGTCTTCTACATAAAGTGATAAACAACGCATGAAAAAATAAAAATAATCTGGAAAATTGGGAGATAGCCATAATATTACCAAATCTGAAAAAAGAGATGCAATGATGTGCAACAAATATTGAAGTATATAATTATCAAGCCAGGATTGTAAGATTTACGAGCAGATATTAGAAGAAGATCAAGAGAATACCTTGAAGAAAAACTAAATGTTAATCAATATGGACATTGTAGAAACTATGTAAGCTCAAATAATCTCAAGTCAAAAGAATTCCAAACGAGCAAGGAAGTAAGACAAGGAACAATCTTGAGCCCACTACTATTTATAATATTAATGGACGAAATGGGAAGAAAAGTTGGAGACAAAGTGGGAGTAAGACATCTGCAAACTGTGAAGATTAGGAAGATGATGTACACTGATGTCCTTGTGTTTTTTGCTGAGATTAAAGTTCAGTTTCAACGCATCTTAAACGAATGGAATTCTGTGCTCGATAAATACGTTCTCATAATCAACACAGCAAAAACAGAGGCACTCTTAGCGAATGAGGAATGTAAAACGAATTTTTATCGATTTTAAACTCCCATTTAAAATATTAAAAAAATTAGGATCTGTATCAACATAAAGCAAATTTATCAATTATTCCAATAAAAACAAGATCGATAAAAGGAGTGTTTTCTTACCAAATAAATCAAAACATTACACATAGATTTCGTTTAACAAATACATTCGATATACGAAACACAAACAATCCGGCTCCGATATCCAGGCAATATATACTGATTATTATTGCTCAATATGTAACTTGCAGTAAAGTTTATCCGTATTTGTTTATATAAGACCAAAAAGTTGCCCTAGGGAAACTCAAAGAGGTAGACGATTTTTTTATTTAGATTCTGTTAATAAATATAAATAAACATCGTAAAAGACTTTCAACTTCAAATTAATTATTAATCCTAGGAAGAAAATGGTAAACAAAAACCTTAAGGTTCGGCTTGAATACAAAATTTGAAAAAATCTAGATTCAATCATTTTTCAATATAAAATAAAATTAAAAATAATCGATTTAACTATTTTTTTAATCCCAAACTTTCGCAGCAAGAGCACTTAATCACGACAAAGTAGCGATATTTCTAAGATGTCCAAAAAGCTTTTGATACACTCTAGCATTCTAGTGTTGTCTGGTAGATTAAAGTTGTTTGGCATGTTGAAGTTGTGCTGCGTGCTAAACGTGTTTAACACTGATTTGTTCAACAAATTAACAATAAATAGAGTCAAAATAGGTCATTCACTCACTAAAACTATTAGCAGGAGTACCCCAAGGACTAATTTAGCTTTTCTTTTATATCCTATCTATATTTCTGACGTTTCCACTATTATAAATATTCAGATCCACGTTGACGACATAATCTATATACATAAAAGGAGATATTTTCACTGACTGAGCTAAGGACTCACGCACAGAAGGGATTTTAAAAAAATTTTACCCTAAAGGGGTGAAATAAGGGTTGAAACTTTATATGGAAAATCTTTAAATCGACACCGAGTTTTATAAAAATTAAAATTCAGACTCTTCAAAATATTTCATTGAACACGTGTTTTATGGTTTATTAGCTAAAGGGGTGAAATAAGGGTTCAAAGTATATATGGAAAAATATTTAAATCAAAAATTAAAATTCAGATTCTTTAAAATATTTCACTGAACACGTGTTTTATGGTTTATTAGAATTCACCCCGTAAGGGTACAAATAGGGGGTTGCAACTTCGTTTGGATAATATTATTTAAAAATTAAAATCTGTTTATGAAATTAAATGTTAAAGACCGCCGACAAGCACTACTAACCCTGAATAGACCACGTATCACATCAAGTTTAGTACTAGAATGTCACCAATCTCTAACTGAGGCAAGCCAGAATATCGTGGTCACTCTAAGCTAGATCAAATGACAAGAAAACTCTAAAGGCATTTCGAACAATTTAGCAAGGAGGGCTACGGGCTACAAATATGTGAGCTCTAGCCCATCTACCAAGCTCACATTGTCCGCTGTGGTGGACCTTATCAAACAGCTTTCTCACCAAAACTTTATACAGTGCTGGGATAAAACTACGAACTGTAGACTACCCAGAGAGTTAATACCTCATCCTGGCGAGGCAACAGCAAAAAAATTTAAGGCATTGACCAGACAAAATCCAAACAGCTATGGGAATCCTAACAGGTCACTGTCATTTGCGACAACATCTCTTTAGGATGAAATTAGCAGAATCACCGCAGATGCTGCGAACAAGAAGAGGAAACAGAAGAACATATAATGTATGAGTGCTCTGCTTTTTCTGAAATTAGAAGATCCGTGTTGGGCGAGTTCTGGCTTACACCAACCGATGTCAGAAAGATCCACCACGGGAGCCTTATCAACTATTTTAAATCTCTAGGCCTGGTGAAAGCCTGAGGTGAAGATATACCTACACACGGGAGGATGCACAATGGGCAATATGTGGCCTCAGTGCTGGCAGAGCACTAGCTCGCTCCTCTCCAAATTTCCAGATCCAGATCCAGACCATAAAATCCCAAAACTGCAGTTTTATTTAAAATTTTAGTAACCAGAATGTTAATGATTATTTATTATATTTATATTTTTTTACTCCGCCTCTGTAAATCCATCTAAAGCAACCATACTATGCAATATTCTTTTAAGTATTAGGTCAGACTATTTGTTTTACTGGTCTCTAAGCGAACAATCGTCCGGCGACAATAATGCACCGATATTTCTCAATTTCCTTCAAGGTTCTGGAAACTCTCAGATGCTGTAATCACTTTTAGTGGATAAATCTTTCATTCGTTGCCACAAACTCGAGGTTGAAATTCAATTTAGGGAAGATTCGCGTTTCTTCCTATCCTACGATTCACGTTTTTTATATTGACTCTATATGTTGATTTCCCATTCTTTGAGAACGAGTAACTGACACTTTTTTTAAATTTGTTACGATACGAATATTTGGCATTAGATTTTCAAGAATTCAGCGCAGTTACATATTATGTAAATATGTTATAAACGTTAATTTTAACATGTTACCAAGTAATGGAACCTATATAAAGTAATATTACATCACTGTACGTACGGGTGAAAAATAAATCATTCCTTGTGAGTAAAACACTATACTTTTTCTACGGTTGTACAAAGAAAATAAAACAATACAATATTAAATTTACTCTAATGCATAACAAAATACAACATATACAACAAAAATTTTTAAATATATTAAATGTAAGTATTTTTATTATTTACAGTTATAGACCTACAGTTATTAAACTGTATTTGTGTAGCATATGAACATTTAATTACGATTTTAGGTATCATATTTTCTTTTGAAATTGGTAGCTTCTGCCGAAGCAAAAAGTATATTTTCTCTGCAGTTTATAGATGATGCTATTTTATTAGCAATATTTAGTTTATTGACCAATAATTCGTCAATGTAGCTGTTAGCTACCGTGGATGTCTTTATAAAGATACATACAATTAAGGATTGGGAAATTTTATAAAGGAACCAATCCTTTTCTTATTCTAAACTAAAATAATTCGGTTATTGTAAATTTTCTTTTTGGAATTTGGTATCTGTATCAGAACAAGATTTATATTTTTAATATTCACAGTTTTCATTATGTATAATTAATCCTTCAAGGACGTTAGAGTTAATAGAAGTTATGAGATGACCACTATCTGCTAGTAGCTAAAATGAAAGGCAAAGAAGATAAAACAGAAATATAAGGAACAAAAAAGGGACACACAACTATAAGATCAGAAAAATAAAGAGATAGCTAAAAAATATCAACTGATACTAAAAAAATCATTTGAACAGAATTTGGAAAAAAATGGAAAAAAAATTATAAAGAATGTAGCGTGTTTAAAAAACCCGAATTATAAAATTTCTTTTTTTAACGTTTCTTTTCACTTAGGCCGACTCTGTCCTAAATTTTATTCGAGATGTTTCCAGAACGTAGCTAATCTAACCGTTGTCTCTAAGCAGTTTATCGATTTTTCTAACTGACCAATGAGGTTCCGAGTTTAAGATCAGGTGCTTAGGCGGGAAAGGAGAGCGTCTCTCTAGTACCAATGATTTTTATTCACTCTGGGTTTAGATTTTACGCGATTAAGATCGTTCGCGAAATGCTCAGTTTCAAATTCCCGGCAATTTTGTTATTTTATCTTAAAAATTACCAGCAGTTAAATGTTTCTTGTATCGACTATCGTTTATCGTACCGGAAGGTTTACCTAAAGATATCCAGAGAGTGCTATCTTTAAGTTTCCTTCGTATATCGTAGAGTAATGGCGGAAGAAGTCAGCCATTGTTACCGTCTTTTCTTTAAACCCCAGCTACGAAGAATGAGTTTATGGTTTTTCTCTAAATATCTACAAATCTAGACAAGAATGGGTCTAGACTATATCTTACCGTTAAGACCAATTACCGAGAGAATGAAGCGATATGCTAACAAAGTATCTCAGAAACATTTAAAAGATAACGTAAGTTTTTAACAATTTTTTTATAACTGTATCGAGTCTCAGAGTACCATTTATTTCTATGGAACATTTTATCCTAATTGTATTTACCTGTAACATCTATAAGTGTAGTGCAAAGTGTCGTAATGAAAATAACCGGGATGTGATTTTTTTTGTGTATTGCTTACCTGTAATTTTTTTATAACTTATATTTTTTGTATCTCCTATCTGTAAACTGTTTTACTTATATTCTTTAATTTTTTTAATTTATCTCTCGTACTGATTTAATTAAGATTTATACTTTTAAATATGAGTACTCTTAACTCGAGTTAATATCAAGGAAAAGGTGATATTTTTTTTATAACTTTTCGATCTAAATTTTACCTCTCACTTTTTGCTTATCTGAGTACACGAAAATGACAAAACAGTGTACTTAGCTATTATTTTATGTGTATTAATAATTCTGTTTTTGAACTAAACACAAATGTGTGTATTAAAATGTGTCTACTATACCGTACCGAGATGTATCTCATATTTTTTTATTTTATTGTTATTGTGTCTCTTTTATCATTACAGCTGATAATAAATACTGTTATTGTTAACTATAGATTTTTCTATTCCTAGCTAGAGCCTGTTACTCTGATCAATACTTTTAGTTTCTCTAATCTATATTTTATTAAAGTAATAGATTTAGTTTCCTAAATATATCTTATTTTCTTAAGGTAATAGATTTTGTTTTTTAAATATATCTTTATCTTACCGATTTGATTTATAACCATAAGGATAAGTAAAAGGAAAGTGTAAGTATAATTTTTTCTTTTTAGTATCTTAAATAAAAGTGTGTAATTTAAATGTTAGCAAGAACATCTGCCGGGTTATCTAATTTTACCTTATCTTATCTTATATCCCTTATATCTTTCTTTTTCCATCTGGGTTTCTTATATTTCCGCATCCTCAGGATAAAAAACATAAGTGGCGCCCATTTTCCTTTCTCTTTCGTATCTTTCATTTACTCTCTTTTGTCCCCTTTAACTTCTTTTATCTTTTATTATTCTATTAAGTATATTCCTTTTTATCTTTTCAAAATTATTCATCTAGCTCGAACGAATCCACGCTCGCTCTCGTCCTACCCCCTGAGTGCCGTTCGCATATGTTAACCTCTCAAATCGAGCATTTAACATCATGAGGAAAAAAAGAGGTTACAAGGAAATAAAAAATTGTTTTATGAAGTGCTAAAAAATCTTAGAAACTCAAAAACAGAGATGCAATAAAAAATAAAAATGGTGAGATATTAATTAAGCAAAAAAAAGCAAGGAAAAGACAAAAAGACGACTTCCAACATCTACTGAGCACAGATGGCAAAATAGACGATCAAGAGGATACAATGGAAGATAAAGAAATAAATGTAGAACAGGAAGCAAAAAATGAAAAAAAAAACGAGAGAAGAGTTAGAGGAAGTAAAACCTAAAGAACGACAAAGCACCAAGTCAAGATAATGTAACGTCCTAGATAATAAAATATATAGGAGACAACGGAAAAAAAGTAATACTCAATATATATAGACACATATAGAGAAAAGAAATAATACCTAAAGATTGGGGATTGGGATAAAGGTAAATAAAAAATGTATAGGGAAAAACAGACTCAGAGTGGATTTAAAAAAGGTAGACGTACGCAGGGTCATATTTTCACTTTGAAAGAAATTATCAATAGTAATGGATGGTAGAGAAACTCATATATTTAGTATTTATGGATGTGGATGTTATAAAGTCCCTAGGTCAATAATCAGGAATTGTTTAAGGAGAAAAAATGTAAATCAAAAGATAACAAGAGTAGTTCAAAGTTTATACAAAGAAACAAAAAATTGTGTAATAAGGCATAACGATGTGGTCATAACTGTAGTGTGTGACAGAGAATTGAGAGAAAGTATGGAATGAATTTCTTACAAAAATAAAATTAAACAAGATTGAAACAATAAAGAAATATTAATCAGATAAAGAACTAAAACATTTCTTTAGAGGCAATTATAAGGCACCCTATTATTTTACAGATTACTGTAATTAAATATTATGTTTGTGTAACAACATATTATATGTATATGCACCTCTTATTGTTAGTGGTATCTAAAACTAACGTAACCATATATTAATATAGCTCTTTATATGAATCTCTATATTGATTACTTAAAATTAAACAAAAAGAAAACAAACCAAAATTTCATATTTAATGTACTTTATCGGTTAATAAAAATCTGTAATGGAAACGCATTGCCATTATTATCAACTCCCGTTCATGTTGCTCTACTCCCGATAAATATTTATCAAACATTTCATTAATTATGCAAACGCCTTCATTGTACCCAACTCCAGCCTAATTTATGTTATTTTGCTTTTCCTTTTTCTACTTTTTCTCCTAATTATCCGTTATCCAACAGCTTTATTAGTATGGAAATCTTTTATGGTCAGATTGGAATCTGGGAGTTTGGAATTTGGCTCGAGTTTGAGCGGTTTGCTTTGCTTTTTTTTTAACAATCGTTTGCATAAATTAAGGATTAATGTGCTTCGGATGGATTTTTTAAATACTGAAAGTTTTTGCATAATGAACCATTTTTTTCTGAAACAACATTTGATTGGAAGTTGTTACAACAACAAAATTAAAAACTAATGTACAAATTAGTAGTATAATAAATATATTCATCAAAATATATTAATTAATAGACTTGTTTGCATGTATATATGTCTGAGCGAAATAAGGGATAATAAATACACCTGTGACCTATAAGATGTATTGTGTCCCTCTTTTCTTGTTATAATTCTGATGTTTCCTCAGAATTATAACAGCTCTTCTAGTTGTATCTTTTTTAAAATATCGTTGAGCTTTAATGTAGGTAAATCTTTCTCTTCTATTTCGTAGTATCTGAGGTATCTGACCCTAGAATTACGTAATGCAATGCATTTCGTCTTCTTCCTTACCAAATCTGCATTTTGCAGTTCAAAAAACCGTGGATGACAACACCTTTAGTTACAATAACGAAAAAATTGCACAGAGACCGCACGGCAGTTAATTTACGATCTCCATGGAGCTCATAATCTGACTGTTTCCAGACCAGACACACCATCACCAGAAGGTTTAGAAAAGGTAATTTAGTTAGCTGAGAATCTTGGATATGTCAACTTTTATGTCGAGGAAATCGCGCCAGTCGACTACCTACGTTGTGCATGGTAGATAAATCAATGGCAAAATGTTGTTTTTACCAATTAATTTCGGTTTTGTTTGTATCCAGATTCTTGAAACACCTGATGCAAGAAATCGAATGCAACATACAAGAGGTTCACAGCTACAAATGAGGCACAGTTATGGTATGGACAGAAATTTCGCTTGGCAGTAGAACTGAGCTCGTTCTGTTGGATCAATCAACAGATTTTATCTTGCTGCATCACAATGCTACTCCAAATACATCCAGAGTGACAAGAAATTTCTTGGAAGAACAGAATATTCCAGTCTTGCCCTGGCCAGCTCAATCGCCCGATCTTAATCCTATTGAGCTTTTATGGGATATGCTTTAGCGAACAGTTTTTCAAGACCAGAATCAGTTTCAAAATCCCAATCAGCTGTTTTCAGCTCTTCAACAGTGCTGAATAGCGATTGGGCTTAGACAAATTATTTCATAAATTATTTTTGAACCATTTTATAAACAAATTTTTTAAATACTTATCCCTAGATTTTGAGCAAATAGATAAGTTATGTATAAGTTGATAATTGAAAAGTATTATTGTTTATGTAAATGTATGTTTATGTTGTTATCTTTACACCTTGTTTCCAGTTAAATCTAGTTAAAACAATACACTGATTAGAGGAAAGTGTGATAAACCATAATCAGGTTTGATTGTCTGGTTGATTATCAAGTCCATTAGGAGCAATACGTGAAATTCTAAGATACACAAAGCTAATCACGGTTTTGGGACTAACATCAACCAATCAGGTAAAGGGACTATATCAAGATTCTGGTTCGATTAGACACGGTTTGAAGGGCACGCTGACGACCGTACAAATAGATCAGATTGGATGAGATAATTTTGAATTCAAATCCTAATTGCCATTTACTAACGGTAAGAAATTTATGTTAAGCTCAATAAATCAAATCAGATCGATAAAAAACATTTTTTATATACAATAACCTATATTTAAAAAATGTATCAAGCTTTTATAAAAGCAAGACAAGATTTATGGCTATTTTGTCAGTTTAACGAATTAAAAAAACAACAGATACGATAAATTTAGGATTTATATGTATTTTTGATGAAAAACAAGATAAAACAGTAAAAAAATCAAAAAGTTTGTATTATTTTGTTATCACTGGATTAAAAAACGATAAAAGTGTTACTTTTACCCTATCGCATCAAAATTTACTGTCTCGTAGAAGCGTTTATAAACGTGGTCGTCTAATACTTAGTTGCATCCACTATAGTTGAGCAACTGAACCTCTTAAACCTAAAAATAAAATGGGCTATGGATGGCTTGTCAAGCGTGGTTCAGTCAGAACTCACAGGCATAACCATAGCTGCAAAAGAATTAATCAATAGGAACATCACAGGCAGGAATATAAATATATACACATACTGCCGACAAGCACTACTGACCTTGAATAGACCACGTTTCACTTTAAGTTTAGTACTGGAATGTCACCAATCTCTAACTGAGGCCAGCCAGAATAACGTGGTCACTCTCAGCTGGATCAAAGGACATGGGAACTCTAAAGGCAACCGCATTGCGAACAATTTAGCAAGGAGGGCTGCGGGCTACAAATATGTAAGCCCTCGCCCATCTACCAAGCTAACATTGTCCGCAGTCGTGGACCTAATCAAATAGCACTCTCACCAAAAATTTATACAGTGCTGGGATGAAACTACGAACAGTAGACTGGCCAGGAAGTTATTATCTCATCCTGGCGAGGAAACAGCAAAAAAATTTAAGGCATTGACCAGACAAAATCTCCAAATAGCTATGGGAATCTTGACAGGTCACTGCCAATTGCGACAACATCTCTTTAGGATAAAATTAACAGAATCGCCGCTATGCAGAGGCTGCGAACAAGAAGAGGAAACACTAGAACACATTATGTGTGACTGCTCTGCTTTTTCTGAAATCAGAAGATCCGTGTTGGGCGAGTATTGGCTTACACCAGCCGATGTCAGGGAGATCCCCCTCGGGAGCCTCATCACCTATTTTAAATCAATAGGCCTGGTGACAGCCTGAGGTGAGGATATCCCTACAATACGGGAGGATGCACGATGGGTCATATGTGGCCTCAGTGCTGGCTAAGCACTTGCTCGCCCCTCCCCAAATTTCCAGATCCAGATGCATCCACTATACTAATACGTTTAAAAAGTTAAAACAGATTTTTAATAAACATTATTTATCCCGAGCTCAAATTTTTGGGATGGCATAGATTATAGATCATTTTGGGCAGACAGAAAACTCATTAAAGATTAAATTGAGATGATATATGGTTGATAGGTCCTTTATTTCAACACAATAATATTTATAAAGGTACATGGATATCCCCAGTTAGAAAAACAATTAACCAAATTAATATTAACCATGTGCTGGTTGAAAAGATGCAAAGAAATACATTACTAATTTCGAAAAAACATACAGAAGGCTGGACATGACATAGATTTAGACTGTTTTATGTTAGGGGCGAGAATAAAACAGACCACACCTGTGCTAAAAAAATTAAATACAGAAACAGAAATTAGCTACAAGCTTAGCCACACAAAATGAAAAAAAAAAATAAAAACAGATAGGCCGACAAAAAAAAATGAAAACCTGGAATAAATGTAGGAAAGAATAAAATTAGCCATGGTAATAATAGATGCTAAGGACAACAGAAAAAAAGTTTGAAATGAAAAAAAACATGGTTTGATAAAGGATGTATAAAATAATTAGATGGATAAATAAAATTAACGATACGAATGCTAACGAAGTTAAAGGTATAAGTATGCTAGACAACGAAAAAGCCTTTACGAAGAGAAAAAAAAGATATGCCACGGTTTTTCTTTAGTTAACTACTTAGGTTCTTTTAAGAATAAAATAATAATTAAAAAAATCCAATTTCAACAATAAATGAATTGCGCGAGGCTTGTTAGTGGTCACTCTACTGGAAAATTATGCCAGAGCTCAGCCGTAGAGGGATGATACACAAGTTAGCCGCGCCACCGACTTCGACGGTACAAGCCGGAAACCCCTAGATTTAATAGGCACTAACAACTCTTACACAATCCCACGAAATGAAATAAAGTGAGCTAAATAAAACAAATCAATTTCAAAACTAGACCCTCCTTCAATGTGAAAACCAAGCAAATTACAAACTCCAAATTATGACTAAATGCGTACACTAGCGCCTTAGTATTAAAAGTCAAATAAATAACAATAAATTTCAGTGTGATCACACGCACGACTTAAAACTAAGTTACAACAACAATTCAAGAAAAGATTATACAAAATACTAGGTTTTATAATGCTTATCTGTATTGGTACTAGTGGCTACCAATCTCCAGTAATCCAAAGCTGTTTGGTTCTTGATCAAAACAAGGAACTGCGATCACCAAAACAAATTCAGTTCCAGAAGTACTGCCGGTATCTAGGAACACTTGCCAGTTTTAAAATATGAATAACTGCCAGCACCAATAAAGTAGTATAGCTTGTTCCAAGAAAATAAGGCTGTACCCAGGAAATAAGCCTGTACCAAGGACCCTAGGTGGAAAAAGGGTATTCTACCTCGAGGACGTTCAATAGTCCGGGACGTTGATTTCTTTAAAATCCAAAAGTCGGCTTATACTGTACCGATGTTAAATCGACAGGAAATCTTGTACAAATCCCACACGTGGTATTTTCCAACTGAACACGAAGATAATCAACAAAATAACAACCAAACGTAGATTAACACAATGGCCCAGTTGGAAATAAGGGTTTGATTTTAATATCCACAATTTAGTGCCACGGATGTTCCATGATTTAAACTCCAACCCGACAAAATTCCCTCCAATAAACACACTTAGTACTTTTCAACAAGAAGGTTAACAAGGAAGTGAAAGAACGAAGTCTCTCGTGTTGGCATAAAGTAACGGCGCAGAAGAGGCCTTTTAATATTCTATTGTTAATTTAAAATGAACACTGCATTAACGGTAGATCGGTAGTCTTAGATCAGATATAGCAGAAAGAAAATAGAAGAAGTTGACATAATTGACTGTTTACAACTAAAAATATTCGGCTTGTCATTATAATAAATGGTAGTATATAAATATCAGATGTAATAAATCCAGATGCCAACTAATAGTTAGGAAAAATGCAGTCCGAGCGAAAATTAAATACAATTAGGCTTTAGGAAAGTAATAAATGGAAATTATGATAGAATAAAAGGCTGATCTTGACGTTTAACTATACACTAAGAATTTTAAAGTAAACAACAGGTGAGTTCATATTTTATTAAGAATTTTTAATAATGGCGCTAATGTGAAAATTCACCCGTGACAGATATATAACCAAAAAACTATTACAAGAAATTAAAGAAAATACAGAAACAAAGATATAAGAAATCTATAAAATACACTTGTATTCATCAGAGACAAAAGAGGAAAAATTCTGATTAATGAAAGAAAATTATAAAATAATAGAAACGATATATTGATCCTGTGCTAAATGAAAAAGAAATGCAGAAGTAACCTAAGACCAACAGGATCAAAATTCAATGCAGACGGACAGATGTGTCATCAACTGCCCTTTTTGTCACAAAAGTTTTAATTACAAAAGTCATCTCTCTCTCTTGGTCCTCATCTTCACTATTCAGTTTATTCAGTTGAATATAGTATAAATTGCGGCAATCAAAAGATATAAAAATGCATTAATACTTTTTCGTGTAAATTGTTTTGTATATGTTTTTACCTAACAATAAACACAGTGATCCTCATAAAAATGCAACACCAACGGTGTTTTAACGCGGTCAGCATTTAAGCAGAAACATAAATAATTAATAAGCATTTTCTACATCAGACATTTTTCCAAATGAAAATACATTGTAGAGAGGGCGGACTTTTATTTCTCATAGAATTGACGAGAATCCAAGTCTTCCTGCCATTAGCACTTTTATTGGACAAAAGGCAATTTATCATGGTCCTTTTTGTACGTTATTAATTGATTTTAATGGCGAAGTATTAGTGTTTTGTTGTTGTTGTGACAAATTCGTCAAATGCAGACAAAAACGTTCAATACGCTTTATCTTTTCAAAAGCATTCGATCGTTCATGGCTTCACTGATAGAAAGAAAATGCTTTTTAATAATAAACCTTTCAAAAAATTATGAAGTCTCAAATTAATAATTAAGGCATTATAGTCTATAAAGAACATAATAGAATATAATGAGATAATAGTTTATTATGAACTTAATACAAAAAATTACGAACTATACTGAATACGATTGAGACCTTTATAATAACTAGACTGTCTATTAATTAAAATTCTAGCTTTACAATGAAAATTAAAGATTTGAATTAGGTTAAAATAAAATCATTTTTACACATTTACTACTTTGCACCTTTCTGCATTCGATTTGGGAGACCGTCTGAAAAGTTTGTGAACCTAATTGGTTAGGTACAGACGACAATTGCATTTTGTGTATAAGGAAAATGCATTTTCAAAGTGCATCTCAAATTTTGAACTCGGGAAATTTCAATGGAAATTTTTTCACTCGGGTGTTTTTAACGTCGCTGAACACGAATTTCATACCGGCTATGGTCTACTTGATTGTTTTAATTCAATTACGCATTTCTCTGCATCTGAATTACATAGATATCCGACTCGAAGAACCAAAACTTAAATACGGATAATAGCACAATAGAGATTGGACTGCTTTACAATTCTGGAATTTTTTAAAATTTACTTTTTATATGACATAAAATTATATTTTTTAACAAACTTATCAAGGCAAATGCTTAACAAAGAAAATTGTGTCACAAAACAAATTATATATATATACATATATATATATATATATATATATATATATATATATATATATATATATATATATATATATACATATATATACATATATATATATATATATATATATATATATATATATATATATATATATATGTTATGATGTAGTGTTTCACGGATGGTAGAATGAACAGTAGTGGTGTTCCGGGTTTCAATCCGTTGGTTGTTTGTGTCTTCACGACGTTTCGCCAACATCTCAGCTGGCATTTTCAAGTGATGCTTCCTTTGCGGCTGCTCAACTTGGAATGAGCAGTTGAGCAGCCGCAAAGGAAGCATCACTTGAAAATGCCAGCTGAGATGTTGGCGAAACGTCGTGAAGACACAAACAACCAACGGATTGAAACCCGGAACACCACTACTGTTCATATATATATATATATATATATATATATATATATATATATATATATATATATATATATATATATATATATATATATATATATATATATATATATATATATATATTATAACATATACAACTTGCCAAGTATTTGATTTTTAAGTATATATGCTATAATTTAAAATTTTTCCTTTTTAATTAAATTTAAACTTTTAATAAGATATTTTAATTAAGGTAAATGACTTTTTTATATGATTCCAAATATATATTTTATATTGCCCGTGCTACTCTTACCTTAAGCGCAGAGTTCAAAATTTAGAAAAATTAATTATTGAAATTTAACTCTTAATTTTATTATAAATAGAATTTTAATTTAATACTTTATTTGGAACGCCAATGGTATGAAAAGATGCGTGGATAATCGATTTTAAAGTGAATACATAACCTTAAAATTTCTATTTAATATTTAAGAACTGTGAATGTGAAAAGTAATTGTTTTAATAAAATTCTTAAATGAAAATAAGAAATTCTAGATATTTTTAAATCTAGTGATGTGACAAATTATTTTTTTATATGAAAGTGAAAATGAATATAGTTTATACAACCAGAAATTAAACACGCAATTATTTATTTTTGGATTAAAATACCGTGTAACTGCAGCTAATTCACTTCTTCAAGTCTTCTACCATATAAGTACTGCTCAAACCATATAAATGACGAATTTTCTTTAATTCTGCTATAATTAAAACTGGTAAGTACTTATTTCAATACTTTTCTTCTCAACTTGATAATTTAATCTTCTTAACAATGATAAATATTCTTTATAGTCCAATACCTCTTCTCGTCGATTTTTTCAATCTTTTAAAATAACTTTAAATAATCTTTCTTCTTACCAAACTCGTACAAAATCCTTCTATTCAACTTCAGTACCAATATTATACCATTCAAATCTCTTTAAACTTATTTTTTAATAAAAAAACTCAATTTTAATACTCCAGAACATTTATTACAACCATTCGCTTCGACAGCTCAAGGGAAAGAGAGACAAATTCACAAATCAACAAACTAACAAAAGACTATCAATAGCTATCTAAATCCTATATCAATTTTTCCAAAACAAACTTGATTCTATACAAGTAAAACAAATCAGCACTACTAGATTAATTATCTTAATTTCTTTAACAATTTCTACCATGATACATACTAGATTTATAACAATATTTTACAAATTTGTATTATAACCCTACATACTAGATTTCTAACAAAAATTCTAAATTTTATCTTCTACTGTATTTTAATATAAATTTAATTTTTTAGAATTTCTCAATTTTTTATTAATTTTATTAATGACAAATATGAATATTATGAAAATAATAAATATGAAAATTATGGAAGTGAAAATTTATACACAATCTATTAAAAGTAAGTATTCAATTATTTATTCGATTAATTAAATTATTTTAAACCAACGCATGTATTTTAATATTAAAGTTTTAATTCATCTTTTTTATTTTATTTTTCCTTTCTTTTTTAGGAATGAAGAGAATAATTTTTAATATACTGGAAAATAAAACTAAATCATGCCAATATCAAAGCTTTGAACTCTATTCTGGGATCCAGAATATTCCTTTTAATCATTTTATATTTAATTTTAAATATTGTATATATCATAGAATCATATTTCATCTCAATATATATAATAATATAATTTATTTTAGATATAATTAAGAATAACCAGTTCTATAAGAGTCTTACAGCACGAACTCTATTTAATTAAACAGATTAACAATTCTATGCTGGTAATTACCTTTATCTGTGTAACTACTATTGGTAAATATAATATATAATTATGAGAGAAATAAGTCTTATATGAAACTTCTGAATAAAGCAGATTTAAACAACCAAATAATGGCAATACAGATTGCTTCATATACCGCGTTAAAATTAATTATAATTTCTATGCTATTATTTACATTTTTTATACATCCTCGAATTCTAAACTTCATTAATTTTATATACCTACATCGAAAAACAAACTCTGCTTCCGCTAAGATATGATTTAATATAACAGAGAGATGCGTTACCGTATCCGAGATTAAATTAAATTTAAATTCTTATATACTTTATTATAAATTTGTTTATTTTTTACCGAGCTACTTTTTAGGTGATTAAAGAATTACTAAAATTAGGTTATTTACAATTTTATATTTAATAATATAAAAGTAAATATCTGTACCACAAAAATGGGAAATAAATCTGAATAGGACCAAAACACCATATTTAGGCTAAGCCAAAACGCCAGAAAATGATATACGGAACGGATGGCTCCAAGACAGATAAAGGAACAAAAGCAGGGGTTTTTGGATCTAGTACCAAATACTCAGAAAGCCTGGGTGCATATCCAAGCATCTTTCAAGCGGAAATCCGTGCTATCGAAAGATGTATTGAATTTAATATTTAAAGGAACCATTGTAGACAGATAGATAATCATGTCAGATAGTCACGCCATTAAAGCTCTGAACTCACATGCAATCAGTTTAAAGATGGTCTGGGAATGGCTAGGCAATTTAAATGAACTAGGACAGAATAACACTGTTACCCTCCTTTGGGTTCCAGGACACATAGGAATGGAAGAAAACGAAACAGCATACAAGCTGGCAAAAGATCGAGCTGAAACACCATACCTGGAACCAGAACCATCCTGTGGAATGAGCAGTAGTACAATCTAAAAAAAAAATGGATAGCGAAAAATCCAAGTATTAGAAGAACTAAGACAATCGAAGACGCTCCTGAGAAACTACAACCAGAAGAGATTACTAGCTGTCTTAACCTTAGTAAGACGAACCTCCGTATTAAAAAAGATGTACCAACCGGGCACTGCCTATTAAGAGGACACATGAAGAAGCTAGGATTGGTAGATGAAGCTAACTGCAGATTCTGTGAGGTAGGGAATGAAACTTCAAAACACATACTCTCAAAATGCATTGCATTACGTAATTCTAGGGTCAAATACCTTAGGTGATACGAAATAGAAACTTAAAGCCCAACGGTATCCTAAACTTTCTAAGGAAGATAGGACTAGAAGAGCTAAGTCTGAGGAAATCATCAGAAATGTAGCAAGAAAAGGGGGACACAATAGATCTTATAGGTCGCCGGTGTATCTGTTACCCCTAACTTGCTCATACATAGATACATCTGTTTCACCAATACGAACACAGTTTCAAAACAAAAAGTTCAATATCTTAGCTGTGTGATTGGTCAGAGATGTGTTCTTAGTGTTAGTTGTGTTGTCTACGGATCCAGGATTACATCCGGTTCTAAACCTTCCTTTTTGGTACAACTAGGCTTTAACAGTAGAATATTGCAAGTTTATCAGCCGGTTCGTTGTCTTTGTATTCATCTACGTCTTGTCACCCAAACTAGTTTGACACTGTTATGTCCAGTTAGGATACAGAGTTCTACTAGGCAAGCGTGTAGTGTGCACATGTTGATCTAATTAAATTTATAAGCCTCAAAAATATTTTTTGTACATTGGTAGAAATACAGATGTATATTTGTTACTTCTAAACACTCTTTAGTCTTAGAGCCGTCTGTATACTAGTACCCCATAGGCATTTTGCCATTAATTTGTTTCTACCTAGAATGTATTCTTAGGCAGGTATTTGGAAGCATATAGTCTGATTTTGCAAAATTCTGCTTTATATTAATGTTTCCTAATCTAACAAAAATTTTGCTAAAATTTTCTTAGAGCTACTAGAAGCTTATCCTTGCCTCTTCCTTCAAGTGGCTGATTTGTGTTGCTTTAAAAACAACGACATAAGAAATTAAAGCCATCGCAAATATGATTTATTGTTCTCTGAACTAATTATATATTTAAAATACTAAAATCAGAAATGTTATAATTAAATTTATATTATATTAGTTTCTCTTCGAGCTTCAACTTCACTATGATATATTTTATATGTATAATATGTCATTACTATGTAGATTACTATTAGATAAACATAAACATAAACAAAGTCATAAACAGAAATTTAACAATATTGTACAACAGTTTTGACAAAGTTTGTGATAATAAAACTTGCCTTGATTTAAATAAATTACATTGAACTCTTTTTTTATATAATAAATAATTCAGTAGATAATTAAAAAAAAAGGGTGTGGCAGTCAGTGGGACTGCCGGCAGAAGTTATACTTCTATGCACTGTTAACTAATAAAACTTAATAACTCCAAACACAGGCAAGTAGAAATAATTTTTTTAAAAAAATTAACTGTATTCAATTAAATAAATACTTAGAAAAATAAGACCAGTTGATGTGTGTCCTTACTTCAAACACGAAAACTAAACAGTAAAACGATCAATTTATAAAAAAAGTGTTTACAAAACCCCATTGTGCAAAATATAAAGCAACCATGTGACGGTAGTATGGACTACAATACAATAGTGATTACTGAATATTATTATTAATATAAAATACTAAACTTTATATGTTTACTTACGTGACAGAATTATAAAATAATCTGTCAAACACAATGTAATACGTCACTATGATATTCCAAAACATTAGCTCAGACTGTTTTTTTATATCTATCTCTTTTCAATGTACTGATACCTTATATGTGTTTCTGTCTCTCTCTTACTCACACCATTACATATGTAATGATTTTTCCCATTTAACCCCACACAAATCAAGTCCATGATAAGAAGTATAACTTCAAAATCGTTTTAATTAAAATGTACCATTATTTATTTTATTAACTAAAAAAATCGTTTTCAATGTATTTGTGTCGCTTATTTTTTCTTTACGTTATTTGCATTTAAAATATCTATAATAAAATTTACTGGAAAAATGTTTAAAACTGTCTTAAGAACTCCCATAATTAAGTGAAAGGCGTGATTGTTATTAATTTTTCGCTATATTAATCTCTTTTTGTAGATCTCACAAAAAGCCGAAAATAAAATCTTTATTTCTTAAAAAAAATGGAACCAGCTAGGCATCTGATTTCGATTTCCTTGAAGTTTATATCTTTGTAAAAGATTTAAGTTACTAACATTCGAAATCTAGATTTAATAGCTAAGATTAAAATAGAGGGTAATTTGTCATTGGAGTTTATGAGTTGTTTTATATTTGTAGTTATTACATTTGTATATGTAAGTAAATCAGAAACCTTTCTTTGATTGCAGAGGTATCCTTCTGTGCTAAATAGTACATTACGTAACGAGTTCGGAAAGCAGGTGATCCCATCACGAGTGCGTTTGTTTGATAAAAAGCACGAGTGATGGGATTACCTGCGCACCGCACGAGTTGCGTATTCTATTTTTCATCACTGCGTGAGCAAAGCTCTTGAATTTGTCTAAAATAAAAGACTTTTTTATTACAAAATTATGTATAGTTATGAATCTCTGTTAAATAAGTTAAATGTAATATTTGAACAGTTGCTTAATTCTATAGACATATTTTTTTTTATTTAAGTATATTAAATAATAATTGGGATTCAACAAAATCTTTATTTAGTAATGAAACGTTTGATTGATTATATCGTGGTTCATCTACTACCGCGTTATCAAAAGCAAAACTTTTAGAAAATTCATCCTCAATTTCTCTTAATTCACTTTCTATCTCATTTATTTTTGATTGGGAAACACTTATCAACTCTGTTTCGGTCATTCATTGCTTTCCGCACGGTCCTGCATGGTCGAAAGCAGTACTTTTCGCACGAAGTGATGCTAAGTTTTATATTTCGTAACGTTGAAGGAAGCATTGCTTTCCGTACGGTGCTGCATGGTCGAAAGCAGTGCTTTCCGCACGGAGTGATGAAAAGTAAATTTCCGCACATGTGCGAAAAAGTAGCACTTTTCATGAGGGTAGGGAGAGTAATAAGTGTTACTTTCCAATGTATATGAGTAAATAAATATTTACCCAAATTATGAACATATACATAACTTTCCAAGTATATCCAGTTATTTTAAAATTTTATTACAAAAAGTAATTTTATTATTATTTTTTTGGATGATCAAGATTTTTTAAATCAATATAATTTTATTTAAACAGTTTCTAATAAAATATTAAACTTTAAGCATATTTTTTTGTAAGGAACAGATTTGACGACCCATCAAACTTGAGCCTATTAAAAACCAATTCCGTTCACATCTGTTTCTAAAGAAAACTTTTCAAATCCGGTTTCAAAACTTGAACAACAAATTCAAACAGCCATTTATAATCATATTTTACAGTTTTTCGAGATTACAATTCTGCAAAGTTTACATGGTGGACAAATCTTCGGTGAAATGAGAATAAACTATGGATTTTATGTATATGGAACTAAACGGTATTCGTAAATGTACCTATTTTTTTAATAATCCTTAATTCTTAACGTAAAATTTAAAATCGTACATGCTATATTGGATCTATATCATGGTGATTAAACCAACAGTCCTTGATATGGTGGTAGAAGATTCAACAAATAAATGCCATCATCAAGTTAAGCAAGGTTTAAAAACTTGCTTGCTTGGCATAACTGAAGGTCTTAAAGGCAATCTCCAACAGCAGCAATGTATGTATGTATGTATGAGCAAGTTTGGGGTAACAGATACACCTGCGACCTATAAGATCTGTTGTGTCCCCCTTTTCTTGCTAAATTTCTATCCTATCGTCCTTAGAAAGTTTAGGATAAAATTGGGTTTTAAGTTACGTAGTTCTTTACTTTCTATTGTATGACCCTGGGTATTTGACCCTAGATTTACTTAATGCGATGCATTCTGATAGTATGTGTATCGAGGTTTCATCCTATACCTCACAGAATCTGCAGTTTGCTTCATCTACCAATCCTAGTTTCTTCATGTGTCCTCTTAATCGCAGTGGCCCTTTAGTATTGCTGTTATAATTCGGAGATTCTTTTTACTAAGGTTAAGACAGCTGTGAGATCTCGTATGGTTATAGTTTCTCAGGAGCGTCTTTGATTGTCTTAGTCCTTCTAGATCATTCCAGTACTTGGATTTTTCGCTATCCATGTTTTTCTAAGATTGTACTACTGCTGATTCCACAGCATGTTTCTGGTCCCAGGTATGGGGTTTCAGCTCCTTCTTTTGCTAGCGTATCTGCTGTTTCGTTTTCTTCTATTCCTATCTGTCCTAGAACCCATATGAGGGTACAGTGTTATTCTGTCCTAGTTCGTTTAATTTGCTTAGGCATACCCAGACCAGAAGCATTCCTATTCACATAAGGCTAAGTTTTTAGACGCTGCATAAAAATCTAAGCAACATTTCTGTTAAATCAGGATACAAAAACCGAAATTGAAAAAGGTATCCGATAATGTGTCTCCATTAATATGTTACAGGATTCTCTAGTATGAAGTCTATCTTGCTTCGGTTATGCTTGCCAGACGAACAGCTCTTCTGATTGATTTAAATTAATTTTCTAAAAAGGCAGCCAATATCACTTCTTTCTTTACAGAACGTACTCTACTATTTGTATAAGCTACAGCTGTTTTTGAAGATGTTTCTGCTTTACAGGCGAGCTGGTCTTAGCGAATTTAATTATCATCTCTTATGTGCCTATCGAGCAGTTTTTCTATTGTCTTTAGTACGAACGACATCAGACTTATTGGCCTTATTCTTCCAGGTTTGGGTATAAATGCTACTCTAATTGATTTCCATAATTTTAATTTGTATAAACATGGAAGGTCTGCCTTTAGTGACATAAAAATTTTTTTTGCAGGAGTTTTGTGTCCTACTGCAAAAGTATGAGATAAATTCCGTCCGGTCCTGGTGCTTTAAACGGCTTGATTGAGGTTATTTTCCATTCAACTTTATTCTGATCTACCACCGTTTTTGTCAATGGTAAGCTAACCCAAACGCCATAACTTAGGGTTCGTGATCCGTAACGGCTGTGTGGCTGATGTACAGAAAATTTCGATGTAAAAAGTAAATTTTCTGGACTCTAGATACCTCGGAGATCGCTGCCAATATCGTATTGGTTCTTCGTGTACAAAAAATTTCTTAAACTTATTTTCGTTAATAATTTTTAATTTTTAATTTACCAAAGCATTTTGTTGCGTGCACAAATGCATTTTTTAAATATTACATGATCAGATATGGTCACAAAGATTACTGACGTTCTGACAAATCGAATGCAAGATCTGCACTTTTATGTATCTTACTGTACAAATTTTTACAATATATTGCTTTACTTATCCAAAACTTTTCATGTGAAGGATAACAGTAGAATAATGTGTGTTTATTATTTTTCGTTAAAACTGTTTGTTTTTAAATTAATTGTGTGTAATACACTTTGAAAACCATTCTCCCGGTATAATAATATTTTATAGCTACCTACTTTTTCCATGATTCCGCTACTCCAGTTCTAATAACATGATGTATTATTCCCTGGTTCTGGTAACTTTTCCGCTATACCTGCTGGCCATTTTTAATAAATGCATATTTCTGAATTTTTCGATGACAGTTTCTACTCCCTCGATATTTTCATTGTATGTAATCTAAATTTACTTTATGGCACGGTTTGGGAATCAAAGCTTTTTTCATTTTTTCTTGAAAAATACGCATAAAAAGATATTTATTTGCTAGATAATTTGGATATATTATAGAATTTTAAAAGTAAGATTTACTCGAATAAGCTTTTATCTAAATTTGGAATAATAAAATCCTCTTATATTAGAGTGTGCGAATTTAAAAAAGACACAGAAAAGAAAACCAGCTGTTATTCCAAAATTGTATGGCATTAACGGAAATATTAGAAAAATATTGTCCTGGCAGTATTACAGTATTTAAATATACACATGTAAATTACGAATTTAATCTTATTTATTTTGCTTAGACGAAATATAGTACGGCCTTTATTCTTCAAGACCTTTCAAACAATCGTTATTTTTGTGCACACGTTTAGATTGTAAGACACCTGCTGATTTTTGTTAATCACCACCACTATTCAAAAATGACTTTTAAACGCCTAATACGAGTCACAAATGATTTCCTATTAGGCCGGCTGTACACGTAGCGGTTGGCCTCCTCTAGCGGCATCGCGGGTTTAACCGTGCTTTGTGTACAAGCAATTGAGAAGAATCTCAGCGATAAACAGATCACTTGAGAAGTCATATTTTCTTACGTAAAGGGTAAGCAGACCCTAACGTGTGTGGGAAAGGAGGGTGCTCACCACAAGCTTCTAAAATTAGTCATATTTAAAGCATTGAAAAAGAGTGTGCCTTTTAATCTACACATTGCATTTTGTTGTGATATCTTCACTCCTCATTCGATCTCTCAGCGTGTTACCTGTAAATCTTCTGAGGATTCTCATTTCGGCTGTTTCTAACATTCTCTGTGTTCTGGTTGTGTCGGATCTTGTTTCTCATGCGTTCGTCATTACTGGTCTTATACTAGCCTTATAGATTCTTGATTTCATTTCAATGTTTATGTGTCGATTGTGCCATTTAGTATTATTAAGGCTATCTATCCGCCTTTTGTACTTGATCTCGTACTTCTTTCTCAACGTCTCCATAGCTGGACATTGTAATTCCTAAGTACTTTATTTCCATAACTTGTTCAATGCTAACTCCATCGATTTCCAGTTTACATCTTATTGGTTCTTTACTGATTACTATTGTTCTAGTTTTCTGAGTTAAGATCGTCATGTTAAATTCTTTTGCTCTTATGATAAATCTGTAAACTAATCTTTGAAGGCTATCTTTATTTTGGGCTATTAATATTGCATAGTTTGCATAGCAGAGAATTTTAGTTACATTGTTTCCCATTCTGCATCCTCTTTCTTTGTTGACGCTTTTTATGACTTCGTCCATAATCAGATTGAATAGCATAGGACTTGTGAATCTCTCTGTCTTATTCCATTCCGTGTATCTATAGGTTCCGTAAGTTGCCCGTCTATCCTGACTTCAATCTTGTTGTTTTGATAGACGTTTTTAATTGTTTTCATGATATCAAGCGGAATTCCGCCATTATATAAAAGGTGTATTACACCCTTAAGTCTGATTCTATTAAATGCATTCTTTAAGCCAATCAAGCATAGGAACGCAGGTCTATTGTATTCTAATACTTTTTCTGTAATCTGTTTTATAACGAATACTGCATCTGTACACGATCTGCCCGTACGGAAACCTTGTTGCTCATGTTTATGAGCTGATTTATTCGTTTTTGCAAAATTTTAGTTGTAAGTTTTAGGGTAGTATTTAGCAAATTAATACCTTTGTAGTTTTATGGTTGTTTCTTATCGTCTTTTTTGTATAGTAGGATTAGCGTGCTTGTTCTCCATTCTTCTGGTACTTTATTGTATCTTATAATTTTGTTTATCAATATTGGCAGTTGATCCGTCATTACCTCTCCACCATATTTCAACAGTTCATTTGGTAACCTGTCTTTAACTGCAGATTTTCTGTTCTTCAGTCTTTCAAATGTTTTCGTACTTCTTGGTTATATGCACTTTTTTGTTTGTTGTAATTTCTGGTGTTTGTGGTTCCGACGCCTCTGTATATAACTTCTTTATATTGTCAATCCATACATCTTTTTCGATCCATGTTTAAGGGGATGACAAGTCAAGAGTATTATTATCGTGTTCGAAGGGATGCATTGTAAACAAAACTGCTTGAAAAGCTGAAAGAGTCCAAACCTAATGCTGTAATCTTTATGATGATATTACTCTCAAATGTTTTAAGCATTCTTAAGACTAACCAGTTGCAAGGAATCTTAAGGTAGTAATTAATCTTTCGCGTGAAGAAATTGCAGACCTAAATGTATTTTGCTGCTGGATGTAAGAAGTCACGAATTATAGTTCTTGTAAAAACTAGAACTAGGAAGTTAGAGGACTCGATAGAAATAGTTTAGTTAGCAAATATTGGAACGGAAAGAGCAGAAAGAAGTTAACAGTTATAGAAAAGTAAAGAAGACACATTTGGAAAGTGTTAGAAAGAAGAAGCTACAGGTATAATAGAATAAGGAATGTGCAGAAAGGTTATAGGATAGAAAGTAAAGCAACAGAAAAAAAAAGAGAAGGAAGAAGAGAAACAATTTTTTTTATTTACGTTTTTTGTTTGTTAGGACAATCAATTTAGAAATTGTTGAATCCACGACCAATAATTGTATTGAAGAAGGATGTTTCCGCAGGAAGATTCTGTACTTATCAATACATTTGAGACGCTTAAATTTGGTTAAAGGTATAGAGAAAAAAATTTAAAACAGAATATTTTTTGGTCCTCCGTCCAGAAACAATGCTATTAATTACTTCAAAATCGTTTACATTTTCCGGCCTAGACCGGCAAAGTAGCTTTTAGATTATCTAAAGAGATGGCGCTATGAGCCATCAAAAATACATAATAAATAATACAAATTTTAATTAAATTTATTTAAAAACAGCGTATAATATACAAAACTAATAACTTTTTCTAAAGGTAAACAGGATTCTAATTTACATTTAATTTCTCTCACAACTTTTATTTTAAATTTGACATTTATGTCAATTTACAACTACTTATCATTCGATTATGAAAATACATATCTCGATTTTATTTTTGCTCATTGAACTAAAATAGTTCATTGTCTCTGCTATTTTTATATAATATTGTTAGATATTAATGTTAATATTTTCAATATAACAATTTTTACTGTGCTGCTTATTAGCACAGTATTCGTATGTATAAAAATTAAGGATCTTGAAATCGATTATCAGAAAATCATTCCTTATTACTAATTCTTTTAATCGTGCACTAGATGTCAATAAACATCTAATCTTGTACTTCACAAAGTAAAAGTTTTTGAACTTTTGAAAATATTAAAAATTAGTCGGACCAAAAAATGGTGTGTGTTACACAACCGGAAAATGTTTTGCAAGTGCTCGTATTGTTTCGCCTCGGTGCTACGCACCTCGGCTACACAACTTTACTCGCTCTTGCAAAATGTTATTTTCCGTCCTTGTGTCACAAATAACTATTGTTCAAATACAACAAAAAATTTAATCCTCGAATAGCACTGACTAATTTACATTAAATATTAACTATTAAAACAGAGGTAATAAAGCAGCACAATTTTATAATTAAAACTGTTTGAAACTCGCTGTATTCAAAGAAGAACTGGCGAGAAGAAAAAATTAAACGAAGTGAAAAAATAAATTAAAAATAATACAAATCGAGAAGTGAGAAAATTATGACAAATTTATTTTTTTAACGATTAAAAGCACATTCTGTAAATATCTCAATTAGCACAACCTGGAAGCTGTGTTATTTGTTTTAAAGCGTTTTTTTTATTGCGCTTTACACATTTTTTATTAGTCGTTTAGTAATTTTTGGTTCAATTAAATCCAATCAGAAAAACATGGTTCAAAATTTATAAATATTCAAATGTATGGTTTGTTTAAATTGCGTTTACCATATGTAAGGATAGGGTTAAGAGTTATATTTTTACAAGGGTGGTCTGAAAAGTTCCGCATAAAGCAGCGAACTATAGTCGGGCCGTTCAAAATTGGTATATATATGTATTTTTCCACGGAGAAGGTTTATATGATATGCTCATTGATGCCACTCGCCACCAGGTGGCACTGCAAAGTAGCAACTTCTGCCCCGTTCAACCGATTGTCATGAAAATTGGTATGTATATGTATTTTTTTACGGAGAAAACGAATGTGCTATGCTCATTGATGCCACTCGCCACCAGGTGGCGCTGCAGAGTAGCACCTTTTGCCCTGTTCAACCGATTGTCATGAAAATTGGTACGTATATGTATTTTTTCACGGAGAAAACGAATATTCTATGCACATTGATGCCACTTGCCACCAGGTGGCGCTGCACAGTACCAACTTTTGCCCCGTTCAACCGATTGTCATGAAAATTGGTATGCATATGTATCTTTTCACAGCGAAAGTTTGTATGATATGCACATTGATGCCAGTCGCCACCAGGTGGCGCTGCAGAGTAGCAACTTCTTCCCCGTTCAACTGATTGTCATGAAAATTAGTATGTTGTCACGGGTTAATTTCGCGTTAGCGACAGATCTTAATTTTGTAAACAAAATCGTTTGCTTACCTTATAATATTGTAGGATTTATCGAGGCAAAACCGGTTGATTTAGGTTCGTTAATAGTAAAACGCCAACTGTTGTTTATTATTTTCGGCAATAAAATTATATTCAGTTGTTGCTAAAATTGGTTTTGTATCAAGTATTATTTTTGTTATGGTTGAAATCACTGACAGTAGTTCATCCGATCCAATCTCTCGTTGATAACTTGTATATTGTAGTTTTGCAGCCAACGTTCGGTCATATTTTTTTTAACTTTGTTATTGAAATCAAAAATAAATGGGGAAATTAGGTAATGTTGGGATTTTTATTGTCGTCTATATAAATATTAAGATTGGTCGTATCAAATGACCCTGTTTGTTCGTAAGTTGTTGGCTGAATAAGCTACGGTTTGTCCCTATAGTAGAGGCCATATCTTATTTCGACGTGTGTCAAATTATTGTGATCGAAGTGACGTGGGAAATCGTCTTTCTTTTCATTTACGAACCTTTGTGGTGAAAGCATCGTTAAGAAGATTTGTCTTGAGGTTAATTTGTAATCTTCAATCATCGAAGACAATTTAGTTTGGATTTACGAAATTTAACCTCGTTCATTTCCATCGAATATTGTGGGAGAGATTTCTCTGAATTTTGGTGAATTCGGTGGAAAATACGGCATCGTCCGGATATTTAATTAAATCTTCAGTTGGTGAGTACAAGTTTCTTTATACATGTGGTTCGTCGATTCTCATGGTTTCTTTCTCTCGTTTCTTTGAGTGTAGGTGGTCCAACGAACAAAAAGTTGTGGTATTTGGTAGTTTAAGACTGTTCAGACAGAGAATTGTGGTCAGGATTCCCCATCATTGCAGTTAGCAACGAAGTAATTGTGTCACAAGTTTACCGAAAAAAGAATATCCCTATTTTGATAGGTGAGTCACGTATTTATATTTTACTAGATTAATAACGCCATATAACCGCAAATTTTAATTTGAAAATCTTGATTTTACATATGTATTTCTTTGTGTCGTATATAGGTTTTATTAATGTAAAACTAGACTCCTTTTCGCTTATTTTTTTTTTACTATTATAAATAAATTTTATGTAAATTTTGATTTAATTTATTGTTATGATTTTGCTGTGACTAGCAAGTCAAATTTAAGCTTGTTGAGTATATTTAAATCATTAGTTTTGCTTATTAATTATAAATTCAGAGAAGTCAACTTCTAAATGTTGTATTATTCATTTAAATTCATTTTTATTCTTTATTGTAGTACAAATTTAAGTTAATGTGTACAAATTGTATTAAAGTTATTAAGTCAAATTAATAATTCAAGGAGTCATTTAAATCTGTTTAAGCTAGTGTTAATGCTAAATTACGATTTTAGGATTTTAGTTACCGGCTACATTTCTAGTTACGGGCATAAGTCTTAGTTGAGCAGAATTTGGATTGCTGATCCTATACTTAGTACGAGTTTAAGTTATTACGATTGGTGCAAGCCTTTTGGTTCAAGAACAGGCTTGATTTTGGTACCAGTCTAAGTATTGGAGAAGCCCAGGACTGCGGAAACTTATTCAGATTAACAGATAAGCTATAGTAGTCTTAAGTCGGGCTTTAGTCTTTAGTTTTTAGTTAAAATCTATTTTTCCTTGTTTTTGTATTGCGTGTGATCACACCTTTTGATAAATTTACTTTTTTTATTGTTCGCATAATTTTTTTTTATAAATATCAATTGTGTTGTCAGGCACGAGGCTTGACAGTCTGTATTCTAGAAAATTGTTTATTAAAGAAGAGTCTAGTTGATATTTTAGTTTTATTTAGCTCACTTATCGTTATTTTCAGTTATTGTGAAATTCAATTAGAACCGTTAAAAATTCAAAATTTATTTAATTATTTCCAGTGGGTGAAGTGGGTGAAGGGGTTTCCGATTTTAACCGTACTAAAACGGTGGCGCACTCACTTTATTTTGGGCACTTACCCTCTACGGCTGAGCTGGGCATAATTTGCCAGTAGAGAAACCACCACCGAACTCAGCTGGAGTCGAATTTCAATTGATTAATTTACTTATTTTTCTAAATTTGATTTTTGTTTTAAATTCATTAAAATACGTGGCAATGTATATGTATTTTTTCACGGAGAAAACGAATATGCTATGCACATTGATGTAACTCACCACCAGGTAGCGCTGCAACGTATCGCCTAAAAATGAACTATTCAAAAAGCAAATCAACTAACTTCACTTCTATCATTTGTCAATAAGCTTAAAATAATCACACAAATAATAAATAATATAAATAAGTTATAGAAATATATAATATATCTAATCGATCATTTACAAAACCGTAAAAATTTGGAAAAATGGTAAAAAAACATCAGTAGGCGGTACGAAGTTCGCCGGGTCAGCTAGTGAATTATATAAAATACGATTCAGCTTAGACTAGATGAAGCTCGTCAGTTTAACGCGACGGCGGGGAAGCGCGAGAGTATGGAGCGCGGGATGCGTTCGGATAATTTTACGAGTTGATTCTTTGACTTCATATTATTTGCTATCTATCTTAGCAAAATACTTGATGACCTTATAAGAGTTTTTTACTAAGAAAATAAAAATTGAATTAAATTGTGAGTAATAAGGAAGTATTGTAATTTAAGCCCTTATGGTGGATTTTCTTCATGGAATCCGGTAAAGCGTTTTTTCTTTTGCAAATTTAGAAGTTTTGCACCATTTTTTGTATTTTTAAGTAAGCTATTGAATTATATTTTTAATTCCATACTTGATATCAATTTTCTAGTTAAAGTAACAGTTTTCTCTTTATATGAGCAGAATTGTTTTTTATAGTGTAATGTTTTAACTGTGTTTTTTAGGGGGTTTACTGTTATATCTTACTTTTGTCTGTAGAAACTAACTGGTGTGATATTCTTATATTTTCCTAAAAACATATACTTACTGTATGCTAGGAAACTTTTTACGCTGCCCTCGTAACTTTTAAAAATATAATAGACATCTATACTACCGTTGATTGTCTTTTAACTTTTTGTGTGCGTTTATGAACTCCATCAAAAAGTTACTGGATTTAAAAAAATCTGCAATAAGCTAGAAGAGTACCAGATAAGTTATTAGAATCCAAAAAAATAATGGTATTTAAATCAGTCTAAGGAAGTTCACATCTGTTAAGTTAATTGATAAAAGATACAATTTTCCCAAAATTATCAATCACTATTAATTGTAAAGGTCTCTCTAATGGTGCCATTTCAAAGCAATTATATCGTTTTATTGTGCTATTAAAGTTCTCTTATGAGCGGTTGTAATTTGAGGGTCCGATAATAAAAACTAATTCTTTGAGACAACGATAAATTGCTTTTAAAACTAACGAAATAAAATGTCTAAATTGGATGATTACTGAAAAAGCCATTTTACACAATGTTTGAGAACAAAAAGTGATTGCTAAACTTAACAATATGGTCAAATTGTGTATCCTTATCGTAAAAAATGTATCTGTTTTTGATACTCTAACAATAATCCTCTTTTACTATCCAGACAAAGCTTTACCAACCAGTAAATGCATATGGAGACATAAAGGATAAAGTTAACCGAGGTATAAAGGTCTACTTTAACAATAAAAAACACAGATACAAAAAGTTTACTATAATCAAGTAGAAAACAAAAAACTAAAAAACATATCAATGTCATTAGTATGGTGGCATCCGAATACCTTCATCAACTTAAGGTTGCAAAAAAACTTTAGAATATTTGGATACCTTATCATAGCATTAACAAGGGTCGAACAGAGCTAATTATTATGTTCTAATGAACTTCAAGTTGAGGTAGTGGACTAAACTCAATTGAGTTTAGGAATAAGTTTAAACGAATCTAAGACTTGGTTCAAATAGATTAGAATCTTCGGATTTAGTGAATCTTAGGCTTAAATTCTAATAGTGCTTTCTTATCAATATAACTTCCAGTTGAATTAATAAGCTAAGTTCAATTAAGTTTAAGACTAAGTTCATATAAGTGAAGAACTTGGTTAATATAAATTAAAGTGTTTATTTACTCAGACATAAATTCTAATAGTGTGTTCTAATGAATAGAACTTTAAATTGAGTTAGTGAACTAAGTTCAAATGAGTTTACAACTTACTCCAAACTAACTTAGAACAAGGTTCAAATAAATTTAAATCTTTATTCATATAAACCTTAAATTTCAATAGTGATTTCTAATGAACACAACTTCAAGCTGAGGAAGTGAACTAGGTGCAAATGTTTAGTACTTAGTATAAAGAAATTTAGGACTTATTTAAAATAAATTTAGGCGTCAAATCAAATGAAATTTGAAACTGATTTCTGATATTGTGTTCTAATGAATTGAACTTAAAGTTGAGATATGAAAACAAGTTTAAATGAGTTTAAGATTAACTGCAAATTAATCTAAAACAAGGTTTAAATAAATTTAAGTCTTTATTTAAATAAACAGAACTTCAAATTGTTGTAGTGGATTAAACTCAGTTGAGATAAGAACTAAGATCAAATGAATCTAGGACTTGGTTTCAGATCAAGTGAATCTTAGGTTTAAAATCTATCAGTGCGTTCTTATAAAAAGAACTTCAAGTTGACTTAATAAGCTAAGTTAAATTAAGTTTAGGACTAAGTTCACATAAGTTTAGAACTTGGTTCAAAAAAATTTAAGCATTTAATCAAATGAGTCTCAGAGATTAATTCTAAAAGTTTATTCTAAATAATAGAACTTCAAGCTGAGGTAATGAACTGAATGCAAAAGAGTTTAGGACTAATTTCAAAAAAATTTAGATTTGAGAATTGGTTCAAATTAATTTAAGTCTCAGATAAAGTAAATTTTAGACCTGAATTCTAATATCGTGTTCTAATGAATAGAACTCCAAGTTAAGGTATGGAAATAAGTTCAAATAGGTTTCGGACCAACTCCAACTTAATTTTAAACAAGGTTCAAACCTAAATTTCTGTGTTTTATTGAACAAAACATCATATTGAGGTAGTGAACTAAACTCAAATGAGTTAAGAAAGAAAATCAAACGAATTTAGAACTTGGTATAAATAAAGTCAAAGTCTCAGATAAAGAGAATCTTGGTTTGAATTCTAATAGTGTGTTCTTATAAATAAAATTTCAATAAGTTTAGGACTAACTCCAAATTAATTTAGAACAAGGTTCAAATAAATTAAATTCTTTATTTGAATGAATATGTGTTCTACTGAACAGAACTTTAAATTGAAATAGTGGACTAAACTCAATTGACTAAATTCAAACAGATCTAAGGTTTGCTTCAAATAAACTTAAATCTCAGATAAAATGAATCTTAGGCTTAAATTCCAATAATGCTTTTTTATCAACAAAAATTCCAGTTGAGTTGATAAGCTAAGTTCAATTTAGTTCATGAGGTAAGATCTTTGTTCATGTAAAAAGTCTTTCTTTAAATCAGACTCAGAGATGAATTCTAATAGTGTGTTCTAATAAATATAATTAATTTAAAACAAGGTTCAAATAAATTTAAGTCTATATTTAAAAAAATCTTGAAACTAAATTTTAATAGTGTCATCTACTGTTCAGAACTTCAAATTGAGGTAGTGGTCTAACCTCAATTGAGCTAATGACTGAGATCAAACGAATCTAGGACTTGATTCAAAAGTCTTAAATCAAGTGAGTCTGGGTTTGAATTTAAAAAGTGCGTTCTCATAAATGAGTGTGAGTTGTTAAGCTAAATTCACTTGAGTTGAGGACTAAGTCAATATGAGTTTAGAGTTTTCTTCTTTATTTAAATCAGTCTTAAAATTGAATTCTAATAATTTGTTCTAATAAATAGAACTTGAAGCTGAGGTAGTGAACTAAGAGCAAATTAATTTAGGACTTGGTAAAAATTAATTTATGTTTTGGATAAAGTAAAGCTTAGACTTCTAATATTGTGTAGTAATGAATCAAACATGAAGTTTTGATAGTAAACCAAGTGTAAATGGGACTTGGTTTAAAGGAATCTTTGTTTTAGGTCAAGTAAATATAAGGTTTAAATTACTATAGTAGGTTTTAATATATAGAAGTTTCAAGTTAAAGTAATCAACTAAGTAGAAGTGAGTTTGTGACTAAATTGGATTGCAGTTAGAAGGAAAATGGGCCCTTATTCCACAGATTGTATATTTTACTAGTGAATTGCTGTTATTTCCTTTGTAATTTATTAAATAAACTATATAAATCATTAACAATTTTAAGAGCATGGTAAGAAAATATAAAGATTACTAAATAACATTTAAAATCTTTAATACAAGTATCCAATATTTTATACACCAACAAATATTCCATATATTATTCCACTTACATCGAAAATTTTGAATTAGATATTGCGAGCTATTATTTATAGTAAAACTTTAATATGGTTCTCTCGCCCTAATTTCTATTTATTTTGAGTTACCAAGCGTACTAATTTTCCATTTCAATAAAGTGAAGAAAGTTTGTTGCACTGATTCGGCTTTTCGAAATTTACTTCGCAGCAATATGAATGTGAACTGGAAGTTTAGTTGAATGTGGATTCTCGATTTCGGTGCACTGGATAGGATGTGGGAGTTAACAGAGATCTACAGTATAATGGTCTTAAATTCGTATTATTTCAGCCAAGGTTTATTATTTGTTTGAAGTGTCAACAAGCATGGGAAAATGAATTGTTAAATTGGAATCAGCGAATTGTTTATGACAGTTTGGGGAAGTTATATGTTATAATAATAAAAATAGATTTTCAACGACTTCAAACTTTTTAAGTAGTATGTTGAGAGTATAATTAAGATAAAAAAGGATACCGAAGAGAAAGATAAAAACAGGAATTACTGCTTTTATTGGTATAGTAATAAAGCAATTTGGTACTTGTACCTTAAAAGTAGAAGATGTAACAAAGTTCTTTTAGTTAAAAGTGAAGAATCTGATAATTTGAACAAAATAACATCACTATTGCCAAGGTAATGCAATTCCGCGATTCCAAAAAAGTTATAACTGGGTTAAGAAGAGGTTTTTAGTGGGTAGTACCAGCCAAGTCCCACACTAATACATTGTACCTGATTTTATTAAAAAAAAATAGAAGAGGAAAACAAGAGAGGAAAAAAGGTGATCTCTAGAATACTGATCACCATAAACACAATAGGTAAAAAAATAAGACAAAAAGCAATAGGTACATATTTTTTTTAATGAAACCGTCTGATATTAGTCACCGATAGTATTGCAGTTTAGTTAGGCTTATTATATTTCTTCCATTGGTTCAGGTCACTTAATCCAGGATTTTGGTACCCTCTAATAGTTTGTGTAGGTATAAAGATGGATAACATATCTTTTGTGGAGACACTCTTGTGATCTAGTGCCTTGCACTGATACATAATGATTCAGTTTAACCGCCGCAAAATCTGTAGCTTTGGTCTTCATTAACCAGTCTTATGGTATGCAGATGTCCTGGCCTGCTAGGAATTCTGTGATGACTCTTTGGTGATTCCTGCTGGTTTTGTGCAGTGTTTTAGCTCTTTTGGAACGCTTCGTATATTGCGGCTGATCCTTTTTTGCCTAGTTTTGTATTCTTCTATGTAATGACGCTCAAACTAGGTTGATACTGTTATGTTCAGCCAGAAAAGTTCTACTCGGCATTCGTGTACTAGTTTAGAGAATATTTCAAGGCCTGCGGCTTTTTTCTGTTCGGTAGACTACATTTGCCCATGAAGGGTCAGCGGTATGCAGACTTAAAAGCCATCCAAAAGTTGTCGACGACCATTTGGAGGAACATCCTGGTCAATGAGCTTAATTTTCTTTCTTTTTTCAGTTAACTTTGCGACAGGCCAAGTATTTTTGCTTGAAACAGATATGTATGTACGTTTAGAAAGTTAGAATTATTAACGATTTTGTCACTGCACTTAAACTCTATTTAGTCTTAGACCATTTGTATACCAGGTGTAGCCCTGAAGCTTCTTACGATAATGTATAACTACCTAAAATTTTTTCTTAGAGAGGCATTTGGGAACCATGTGGCTGATTTCATTTTCCAAATTTCTTCTTCAATTTTTTGCCCAGATTTTTTTGCCGTCTGCAGAAGCCCATCATTGCTGCCCGCTTTAAGATTGCGTAAAGATAAAGGGCTAACAAGACTTTCATTGCTGCTGTTAAAATGCCATTCAGAGATCCAGTTATATTAATGCAAAAATGTTTTCGAACCTAACTTTTTTCTGTTATATTTTTGGCCACCATACTAAATCAAGTTAATTATATAAACGCGTAGGTACAAACATATATAAATTACATTTCCTGGAGAGTTTATAAATCACTCACCTGATCACAAACTTTTTCTATTAACTTAAGTAAATTTTAAAGATTATAAAAGACAGTTGCGCAACTATTTACGTTGACACGTAATTTCTTCTGAAAAACACTCTCATATATATAAACGAGAAAGTCACAACGGCACTCTTGCAACTTTTCGAATTTTTCAAAGATATCTCTAAGACAACAAGCATTGGCGTGCTTTTATTATTAGCAACAAGAAATTATATAATCTGATTTAATTACAAAACGTAGTTTTTAAGTTTTGTTTTTTGACCTGTGTTCCAAAACTTTTCAAGGAGGGTAATTTGTATTTTTATTAAAAAAATATTTCTTTATTCATCAATATCTAGATTAAAGCTTTCCCCCTTAAATACAATGTACTTGTGTTTTTTGGTCTGGGTTAACCAGAGTACTTCCATTGAGAAGAATAGGCTTATGTTTTGTCTTCATACCCATATATCCATGACCTTTCACAAGTTTCAAGCATTTTTTAGGAAATCAGAAGCAATACCGACGACATCCAAGAGCTTCTGAGCGATGCTCAGTCGACGGTTATTGTGATCAAAATTTAAAACTTTCGGAACTAACTTCACCTGCACACATCTTATGCCCAAAACATTCCATAATACTGATGGAACAGTGTCTGCAAAAACTTTTCTTATGGTAATTGGACGATTTTTTTTTGCTTCACATCTTTGACAATATCTTCTATAGATGTGCTGGGGCATACTAGAGCGAGATTCTTGGAATATTTGTAATATTTTTTAAACTTGTTGTAGGCCACTATTAATCTTTTAGGAGGTAAGAGCACGTAATTTTATATTTCACACAATTTTTTTTACCTTGAGATTGGTGACCTTATAACGCTTTTTTCTTCGTTCTCTATATGTAGCTCACAAAACAACCGAACAGATATTTGAACTAAGCTTATTTAGTCAATAAGAAAAGTGAGAAGTACGTCTTCTGTTGACTTTTTTTGTTTGATGTTCACGATTTAATCTATTGGAAAAATAATTGAATTCCCATATTGTATTACAATTTCGTCGCCTATGGAAGAGACATAACGAAAACTCATGTGAGACAGATATTAGGTGATATCTGAGAGACGGAAATGCTTGCTGTATAAGACGTGTTTCATAACGTTGGATTGATAGGGATATTACATTTTTCTACGGGCACATTACTAAACTCATTTTTATCTGCTTTAATGGATTTCTATCCTAACTGCTTATTCTCCTTTTCAAGTCATCAAAAACAACACAGTAGAGATTAATTACCAATATATGTGTTATTTTAAAATACCAGGGGTGCTTTAAGTAATATGAAAACAGCCAAATACCAAAAACTAATAAAAAGTTTTCGATCGGTTTAAGGTACCTATCTATTAACAAATTTTTTTCATCAATTCCATAACTCACCACTTTAATTAACAATTAACGCATTACACATAAATGTAAAATTCAAGAAAGAAGGCAGTTTTATGTAGTTAAACCTTTTTAAATTTGTTTGTTTATAGAAAAACTTATTTGCTTTTGTAAAAAGCTTTACTTAAATGAACTAAAATTTCAGGACAGTTTACTAAGGTCCTTGGATCTGATTACATTTACTTAGAGCAGCTTATAGATCTTGTTAGACTAACTTTAGACCAGGTAGAGGCTTTTTTAGCCTAGTCAGTCTTGTTGAAGGTAACTCTTTCATCGGTTAATCTCTGGAAGTAGTCTCCACTACTAGTTTTTACAGGTTTACAGAATAAGTGCTATATGTTTGTGGAGGCAATCTAAATTCTTTAAAAATCTAGAGCTCCGCATGGTAGAGTATCTGATTAACTTTTTAGCTTTCGTGGCGTATCATCTGCAGCTTGAGTCTTTATTTAATAGCAGGTATCTTTTGATTGGTTAATGGCCCCTAAGGTATCCTGTTATGACTAGTAGCTGATTCTTATTAGTATTGCGCAGGTTTTTAGCTCTGGGAAGTTTGAAGTTGCTAAAAAGATTTCAATAACTTGCTGAAGAAATATTACCTTTAGGCCATGCAGATGGACAAATAACGCCATACATACACTAGAACAAATAGCACAAAAAGCTAGGGAATACAACAGAGAACTACACGTAGCTTTCATAGACTTAAAAAGCGCATTCGACACAGTAAAAAGACAAAAATTGGTGGAAGAGCTAGAGAAACTTGGGATCCCAACAAAAATAAGGTAAATGATAACACTGATTTTTAAGAATACCACCGCGAAAGTCAGAGTCAATGGAACAATTTCCAAAGAAATAAAAATAAATAAAGGAGTGAAGCAAGAAGATGCTATGTCACCGACACTCTTTAATTTAATTTTAGAAGTAATAATAAGGAAGGCAAAGCTAGACAATAAAAATATTATCACAATTTAACTCCAAATAATAGCTTAAGCAGATGACCTGGCCATCATTGCAAATACAAGGAAAGTACTAATAAATGGAATTAAAAAACTAAACAAAGAGGCAAACAAATGGGTTTAGAGATAAATGAAAATAAAACAAAATACATGAAGATAGGTAAGGAAGAGATAACTCCACAGGAAAAATTGATCACACAAAACTATAGGCTTGAAGCGGTACCTACACACCTTTAACTATTTAGGAGTCACAATAGAAAACATCGGGAACGAGAGAGTGAAAGAAAGAATCTTAAAATGCAATCAGGCATTCGGTATGAACAGAAACCTTCTGAGAAGTAAAGTATTGACCAAAAAAAAACGAAAATAAATATTTATAAGACCCTAATACGACCAGTAGTTACATACGCATTGGAGACAACAACACTAAAGGAAAAGGATGAAGACAGTCTACTGAAATTCGAAAGAAACATAATGAGAACAATACTATGCTTCGACACAACAAGCGATGGAGAAAGAAGACTTAAAACAAAGATTTCAATAAACAAAGAACAAAATGGTGAAAACAGAGTTAGATATACTAAATCATGCCATCTAGAATGGATTGGACATAATACTCAGAAGGCCACACAAAGAAATGCTACGAAGAATAATGAACTGAACACCGTTACGGCCCAGATGCAGAGAAAGACCAAGAAAAAGATGGTTAGATGATGTGGAAGAGGACGCAAAAGCCATGAACGTTACAGATTGAAAAGCTCAATGAGGGACCGGAAACAATGGCAGAAAATCACAACAGCAGCAAAAACACACAACAAATTATGATTAATTAAAACGACGACAGAGGAATAATCCACCTCTAAAAAAATAGGATTGTTGAACGCTCAGGCGTTAGCCATAATCTTAGAGATTGTAATTCTATGATGATGATGCTGTCCTTGGTGGTTCTACTAATTAGTTATTAAGTTATATTGAGATATAAATATTCAATTATAAATTTTTAAATTGTTACAAATAAGCACACACATAAACATAAAACAAAAGACAAAGTGTTACATAAACAATTTAGACGTGAAATTCTATTGTAAATAGCGCAATGGAATTTCTTTTTCAAGTATAATTAAAAGCATTGTTGTAAAATTAGGATAGATTTTTCGGTGTCAAATGCGTTTCATTCGCGTACCGGCATAACAAATCGCCTCCTTCTGTTTTCCGACATATAATCAAGGAAGTGTTTAATTTACATGTTTGGTAACATGTCGGCGTAACTCGGAAAACGGAACATACCAAAACCACAACGCTGCGCTATTTCACTGGTGAAAAATAAGCTTCATTATTGGGCGCGAGTTTTCCGCGCATTTTCCACTTTTAGAATGGTTATTCGGGGGTGTACTAAAGGGGTTAAATTTAGTGTTTAAGAATGCCTTTTATTAATTAAAGCTTCCCTGGTTTTAGCTGCATCAGTCTATCGAGCTTTTGTTTGATGTGTGCTTTAGTAGCTTTATTTTTAATCAGTGAATGTAAACGTGTATTTCTATAATATTAAACTTGATTAAAAGTTGTTTTATTTTGTAATGATCTAGATGTTATTAAAATGTTTCCAAATTAATGAGGTTGCAAAAAAAATTGTTTAAAATTAATTAGTATTAGTCTTTATGGGATAAGAAATATTTTTTTTATATAATTGTTTATTTTATTCAATAAAATTTTGGAATACCTAAGTCTATTATACGGAGGGTGGTGGTTTCTAATCCTGCATTAGGTATCTCTTTATCTCTTCTTAAATAATTTAGTATGAGGGTTGTCTTTTTAGTTTTGTATATAGCCATAAAGACAAATATATATATATATATATATATATATATATATATATATATATATATATATATATATATATATATATATATATATATATATAAATATAACAAAATGTAAAAGATGATACATAACGTATCTAGTGCCATACTGTCAAAAGTAATAATTTCAGTTTTGAACTGAAATGGTGTCGGTTAGAAATTTCTAACACTTTAAAAGACACCTTGGATGCTGCGAATTAAAAAGATATAAATATCATTCAACCTATATCAGGGCAAAACCAAACTACAGACACGTGTTTCGCTCTCATTTTGAGCTCATCAGTGTAGTATAGGCTATGTCTCTCAAGTCACTAATCTATTTATATCGCAGCATCCAAGGTGTCTTTTAAAGTGTTAGAAATTTCTAACCGACACCATTTCAGTTCAAAACTGAAATTATTACTTTTGACAGTATGGCACTAGATACGTTATGTATCATCTTTTACATTTTGTTATATTAGACTGTCACAAAACGCTCTGTTCGTTTTATCATTTTACCTTGCCTAAGGTTATATAGAAGATGCAAAGCGACCACTGAAGTACCATTTTTGGAGTGAAGATGGAGCCACTTGCGACTGTTTATCAGTTTTGCAATTGGAAATCTATAGATATCGTTTAATTTATAGCAGGGATGTCTCTTGATTAGTGACTTGAGAGACATAGCCTATACTACACGGATGAGCTCAAAATGAGAGCGAAACACGTGTCTGTAGTTTGGTTTTGCCCTGATATAGGTTGAATGATATTTATATCTATTTATATCGCAGCATCCAAGGTGTCTTTTAAAGTGTTAGAAATTTCTAACCGACACCATTTCAGTTCAAAACTGAAATTATTACTTTTGACAGTATGGCCCTAGATACGTTATGTATCATCTTTTACATTTTGTTATATTAGACTGTCACAAAACGCTCTGTTGGTTTTATATAAATATATATACCTTTACTTTAATTACTTTATTGCTATTAAAAATATGTCCCACCAAGATCGCTACTCTTTTGTATACGTTCAAACCAATTGATAAAACAGTTATTCCAGTCTTCAGTTGACACCTGCAAAATCTCTGTTATTTAAAGACAACGATGGCTTCTTGTGGCATGTGGGACTTAGGTTTTTATGGTCTCAAAATTCGAAGTTTTGAAACTAAAAGAACTCGATTGACTTTTGGGCAGTGGCAGCACTTGAATTGACCTGGTGTGGGATGATTTGACGTTATATGTTTCTGTGTCAATGTTTCGAGTAAACAAATGTTTATATAACAACCATTACTGTTCTTCGAGCTTCCAGAGCAATTGTTGCCACATGAGCAGATTTTGACACAAAATTTGCGACCATTTTCATCTATACACTTCAAGAACGGATTACTTTTGTTGGTTTTTCCTCATTGTGAAACACCCACACATTTATTATCTGGTTGGTAGGAGTATATCCAAGATCCATTGCCACTAACAATACTATAAACCTTTTTTAAGCTTCCTCGTTAAACCTTTTTAATGTTTTTCGACACCAATTGACACGAACCGCTTTCTGGTCTTCTGTGAGCAAATGAGGGATCCAACGGGAAACCAACTTTGTAACACCCAGTTCTTCATGTAGGATCTTTTGAATCAAGTTCTTTGAAATACCCAAAGATGCCTCTATCTCTTGGTGTGTTACGCTGCGGTCATCCTTAATTAGCTGACGAACTACATCAATGTTTGGCCATATTAAAATTCGCAATACCAGCGGGAAATTGTTGACTGGTGTGGTGCTTTATTTTCAAACACAAAAACCATTTTGACAGTCATTGCAGTTTGGATATTCCTCTCCGAAAATTATTGCTCATAAATTTTCTAGGCTCAGATCGATTATTCGACCAACTTGCTAATTTCAAAAATATACTCTACCTATACCATTTCTATAGCAATGAAACTCTGGAAACAAAAGATTTAGGTAAGATTTGTGTCTGATGGTTTTATTGATGGCGCCTTCTAGGCGGCTATAACCAGAACTAAAGGGACAACCAAGTAAAATTGGTAGCAAATGCGTTAACATTCTGACACATGTCAGAAAAAATCTAAGACAGTTGACACCAAAATTGCATATGATGACAATTGATTGTTCGCACCATGGAGACTAGACAAGGAGTACGCACTCGACCGGGGGAATTGCCAAAATCTGTCCACGGTATCGTACATATTAGGTTTACTTTTTTCACCACTAGTGTCGCTAGTTTTCCTTTTGTACCGGTATGAATATAGACAAATAAATAATCGTGAATTATTAAATTGGTTTTTATTATTTATACCTGAAAGATCGAACTATTCTTTTCATTGTGTAAATGAATTAATAATGAAATAATTAAAAATTATTTATTTTATTTCAAACTACGTCCTCATTGGTCACCATTCTGGTACAAATGGAACACCAGCGCCCTCTTATTTTGGTAGCCCTATTTGCATACATGGAGTTCGTACTCCTTGTCTAGTCTCCATGGTTCGCAGCACCCTGGCAAAAAAAATGTATCCACAATGATGACAGTTGACAGCAAACGCCATCTATCCATATTATAAAAACTAAAATTTGGTGCCAAAATTGATAATAGTTGACAAACAGTACCTTTTACCTCGTAAAAAAATTCACAGAAGAAGAGGCTACTTGGACTAAACGGCAAAGATATTCTAAAAAGAAGAGTTGGCAAAGAGGTGGAGTAAAAAAATTCTCTCGTTGCTTTCCTCATTCCAGAAGTGAGATTATGATTAAATTTTGGTGCCGTGTCGGCATTGAATAATTACTTATATTTGCTAACCATAGTTTATTATTGTTTTGAAAGTGTATACTATAAATATTTAACACAAAAACTATATTTTATAATTTTAATTTTCTGATTCATGTATAACCAAATTTAATTATTCCAGAAGAGAATTTATCACCACAAAACTATTAACTAAATGGGTTTTCCTATTTAAATTTGAATTATATAAAAAGAACTAAATTAAATTAAAACAGCTTCACCAACAGCATATTTTTTATTTATTCATCAAATAAATCCTCGATAAATAATTACATTAAGCTTGATGACAAATTTGGTTACCAGTATTTAAATGAAAGCAATTGATAGCTAGAGTAAATCATGTTATTAAGGATGGCAGAAATATGGTAAAAAACAATTTATTAACCATTATTTTAATTTCTGGACAAATCTGTTTAGCAAAATGAAATATTAACAACAACGAAGAAATTTCAATTACAATAAATAAAAAGAAACTATAAAATAAATAAATAAAAAAAAGGGTGTGGCAGTCAGTGGGACTACCGGCAGAAGTTATACTTCTATGCACTGTTAACTAATAAAACTTAATAACTACAAATTACAAACACATGCAAGTAGAAATAATTTTTTTTTGAATTAACTGTATTCAATTAAATAAATACTTAGAAAAATAAGACCAGTTGATGTGTGTCCTTACTTCAAACACGAAAACTAAACAGAAAACGATCAATGTACAAAAAAAGTGTTTACAAAACCCCATAGTGCAAAATATAATGCAACCATGTGACGGTAGTATGGACTACTACAATACTCATTACTGAATATTATGATTAATATTATTAATATAAAATACTAAAGTTTATATGTTTACTTACGTGACAGAATTATAAAATAATCTGTCAAACACAATGTAATACGTCACTATGATATTCCAAAACATTAGCTCAGACTGTTTTTTGTATATCTATCTCTTATCAATGTACTGATACCTTATATGTGTTTCTGTCTCTCTCTTACTCACACCATTACATATGTAATGATTTTTGCCATTTAACCCCAAACAAATCAAGTCCATGATAAGAAGTATAACTTCAAAAAAATGTGCACATAAATTAAAAGAATGCCATTGTTTTTCAACTACTTAACTTTGATTTAAGATCCATTTAAAGGGTAGATGGACCAGGAGGATGGACTACTGAAGGGTTTGAGGAATAAGAACTCAATTCAAGAATGTTTTTTTTGCTACTGAAACCTCAGTATATGCATTAGTTTCTTATGGTCCAGGAAATAAAGCACTGGACCTACAAAATTTGTAAAGTAAGATGGATCAGAATGCGGGTTTTTGCATTCGAATCCTCAGAACTTCACGAAATTTTGTCTCCATTTCTAATGAAAAAATGGAAAATTGGATTTTTGCATCAGAAAATCGCATTTGAAAAGTGCATTCTGAACCCACAATAGATAGAAAAATTACAACTCAGTAAGTATTGCTGGTATCATGGTGCCGAAACTCTCCGAGGCACCTGGTGCCCAGGGTGCATGGTATTTACTTTTTCTCCTGTAGTTTTGTGCAAATTCTATACAAAATCAGTACACACTTGGTACTTGTGGGTTTTTGGGGTCGCTAAACATGAATATCATGGTGCTGAAACTCTCCGAGGCAGGGTGCATGGTATTTACCTCTTTTCCTATAGTTTTTTGCAAATTCTACACAAAATCAGTACACACTTGATACTCAGGGGTTTTTGGGGTCGCTGAACATGAATTTCATGGTGCCGAAACTCTCCGAGGCACCTAGTGTCCAGGGTGCATGGTATTTACCTCTTCTCCTAAAGTTTTGTGCAAATTTTATACAAAATCAGTACACACTTGGTACTCGGGGGTTTTTGGAGTCACTGAACATGAATATTATGGTAATGAAAGGCTCCGAGGCTCAGGACGGACCTTGTCTGCAGGAATTTTATGCAAATTCGATATAAAATGAGTGTACATTCGGTACTAGGGGGTTTTGGAGTCGCTGTATCCGAATATCACAGAGCCAAAAGTACCTGATGTCCAGAGTGAAATTTTATAAAAAATTGTTACAAAATTGGACCAAACTTGTTATTCGAGATTTTTTGAGGTCACTGAACACAAATTTTTGTAGGTGTTAAAACGAGACGAGTTCCGTCCTAAGCACCAGGTGTCTCGCAGACCATCGCCGTCATGATATTTGTATTCAGCGACCCCAAGACTTCTATATCAATGAAACTCTGACATGATGTCAACTAAACGTTAAAAATAGATTTTTGTCTAAAGGATTTATTGGTGACGCCTTCTAAGCGGTAATAGCAAAAATTAGAATACATCCCTGCTACTGTTAACGTGAAATTGGTAGCAAAAGCGTCAACATTTTGACACATGGCACAAAAAAATCGTTGACACCAAAACCAATATGATGACTAACCAATACCTGAATCTCTTCAATCCAGTACCTCTGGTTTACAAAACCAATAATCCATTCCTAACAAATCGGCAGCTACTGAAGATTTTACTCCTGGTAAAGCTCTGGATGAAGTTACTCCTGTACCCGTCGTATCTATAGCTTCAAAAAGAGTTCGTAACAAAATATTAGTAGTTATTAATTGACTGGAATTTTTAAAACAAAAAAAGCCACAATGCAAGAGAAAAGTTGGCCCCAATTTGGCAGTAAAAGTGGAAAATAGAAAAAAAGGAAAAATTATTCAAATAGATGACAATTTCAGTGGGGATTTACATTTTAGTAATTTGGAAAACGCGGGTGTTGGCTAACAAAAAACAAAACACATTATAAAAACAGTGCAAACTGGAAATACCTTGAAAGATCATGGATTTTAGAAAAACTTTTTAAAAACAGCAAAAATTCATTAAAAAATTTGTAAAAGAGCAAAAAGAAAATAGAAATGCATTTTTGTGATTATCTGCAGGATTTCAAATTCTGGTGATTATTTTATTATGCACTACTTTTCGTTTGTATGTTTATTAACAAACATAAGAGGTTTTAAGAATTTTGAAATGAATGTATATAAGAAATATTATTAAAGCCGTTCCTGAACTCGGTGGTTAGTTGTTCTATAAAATTATTTGATTTGTTTTACATTACAACAAATGAATCTCTCATGTAAATACCCGGTTCGTTTCATCGTTTTGTTAGTTGCAATCCCGGAAATTGTTTGTAAATTCATTCAAACGCAACGAGGTAAATTTGTGGATCGCTCTATTTTACAAACAAAAAATAGTACTTAATTTTTACGATTAGAGTTACACATTTAAATAAAAATGTTTTACTATTTTTAACACAGTAAATAAAACAAATATTTACCTCATACAAGAGGGAGTAGAATATCAAGCGGTCTGTGAGAGGAATTTAAAAATACGACGTGTGTTAAGAAAGAAAGGAAAATTTTGAATTTCACAGGCTACGTACATTCGATTCTCGAAATTTTTTATTTCTTATGTTAATACAGATGTCCCTAATATATGTTGACAATATCAGCCATTTTGCAACGTTAGTTAATGTTTGACAGACAGAAAAGTTAGACGTGTTTTGGTATACTGTTCGATTTTCTACTATCGAATAAACGAGACCATAGAATCTGCATTAAATTTTACGTTAAAAATGAAATAAAGTGTGCCAATGCATTCAAAATGTTTATGGCATTCGGTGAATCTACTATGATTTAACCAAGAGTGTATGAATGGTATAAACTCTTCAAAGAAGGCCGAGAAGACATTGATGACAATGACCGCTCTGGACGCACGAGCACGTCAACAACTGATGAAAATGTCGAATCAGTAATTGTGGAAAATCGTCGAATTACTATAAGGCAAGTTGCTGAGGATGTTGACATAGCAACTGATGACGAAACAAGGGTTTATGGATATGACATCGAAACCAAAGCCCAATCATCTCAATGGAAGCTGCCAGAGGAGCCAAGACCGAAAAAAGCACGTCAAATTGGGTTAAATTTAAAGGTTTTGCTCACTGTTTTCGTCGATAACAATGGCATAGTGCATCATGATTTCTTGCCACATGGTCGTACGGTCAACAAGAAATATTACGTGGTAGTTATGAGACGTTTGCGTTTGTAGGAAACCAGTCATGGATTTTGCACCATGATAATGCCTGACACATTCCTCACTGCTTGTTTGCGAGTTTTTGGCCAAAAACAACACAGTTATCATTCCTCAACCATTGTATTCTCCGGACTTGGCCGGCTGCGACTTTTTCCTATTCCCAAAACTAAAGAAAACGATGAAAGGACAACGTTTTGACACAATTGAGGCGATAAAGGCCGCGTCGAAGATAGAGCCGATGACCATATCAAAAATCGAGATCCAGAACTGCTTTAAAGATTGGAAGAAGCGCTGACGCAAGTGTGTTATATCTGAGGGGGAATTACTTTAAAGGGAATAAAATGGATATTGATGAATAAATAAGGATATTATGAGTTATTCATTTTACTGATTTGTGTGTTTACACGATATTAAACCAAATATATTCATCCCCTAACGCCACTGACAAATTTTAAATTATTGGTTTCGAGACAGAACATTTACAGAAAAAACACGAAAATGTAATGTTAAAAGGGAATAATATACCATTAAGGGATCCTATCCATGACTAAATTTTCAATTCTATTAGGACGAAAAGGAAATTTTAGATACTGTGTTTGATTGTCTCTTTTTGACGTTTCGTAAGTTCCTAAAAGCGTTCTTGTGTTTCGCTATTTCCATTTTGAAGAAATTTTATCCACTTGAATTAGAGAACGTTCTGAATGTTTATTATTTTTAGTAAGTTTAAAGGTATAAAAATGGAAGTAAAAAATATCTTTGTGAAACGTCTAAATCATAGGACCTTTCTGTTTCTATAATATTAGTCAAGTTTTGCAAGCATCTTACTTTAGCAGCACGTGTGAGACGAGCGGAAACCTTGTTTTTTATTCCATTATTCTTTTATATTTTTTACAATTTTTTTTAGTTTATAAAACATTGTTAAATTTTTAACCATTTTTGAAATTTTCAATTTTTCACAATTTTTCCAATTTTTTCTAAATAAGATATTTTTTAGCTGTTTTATGTATTTTTGCTTACCCAGTTTTCGAGAATTGGTAAATTTCAAGTTTTTTACCATTTTTTCAATTTTTATGTATTTTTTTCCTTAAACGACCGCACTATAAAGATTTTTTTCTATTTTTATATATTTTCAATATCTTTAGTTTAGAGTTTGTTTACAATTCTTTTATGATTTTATAAGTTTTTTTACGATTTCACTAATCTACCATCTTTTTTGCCATTTTTTAGTGTTTTAATAATCTTCTTTTTTCCTAAGGGTCGGACTGTGATAAAATTTTCGCTAATTTTATATTTTGTCCGTTTTTTCAGAATCTTTTATTTTTACAAATATTCAATATTTTTTCTATATACATATATATATGTCCGGTTTATAGCGTTCGCCGCCTTCCGGTCCCTTGCCTCCAGCCTCGTCGGTCATTCCAGTCTCCTTCTTGAAGGTTTGTTTCCGACATGGCCTTTCGTACTTCTCCTATCCATGTAATTTTTGGCCTTCCACGTTTTTTTCTTTCCGAGGGTATCCATTTTAATATCTTTTTCGGTAGTCGTTCGTGATTCATTCTTTGTACATGTCGTACCAACAGAGTTGCCGTTGTTGTATTTCTTCGATTATATTTGTTTCGACCTTTATGATTTCCCTAATCCGTTCATTAGTTACTCTTTGTATTTTAGATATTCTGGCTGATCTTCGCTAATAGTCCATTTCTACAGCAAGAAGTCTCTGTTCCATTATTTTTTGTATTTGCCAAACCTCACAGCCATATAGAAGTGTACTTTTAAAAATAGAATTGTACAGCTGGTGTTTTCTTCCGTTGGATATACTCTTAGACCATAGAAATGAATTCATTGCTCCAATTATTTGGTTGGCTTTAACAATTCTCTCCTCTATTTCGTTTTCTGTCCGACCCGAATGCTCTATTCTGGTTCCTAAGTACGTATAGTTTTCACATCCCTTTATTTGCTCTCCTGTGTTTAGTACCATATCTTGCTGCTGACCTCCTATACACAGATATTTTGTCTTTGACATATTTACTGAGAGACCCCAGTTTTCATATTCTTTTAGTAGTTTTCTGGTCATAAATTCTAGATCTTCTAAGTCTTGCGCTACCACCACCTGGTCATCAGCGAAGTGCAGTGTGTAGAGTGTTGTTTCATTATCTAGTTCTATGCCCATGCCACTGCATGTTCTTCTCCATTTTCGGAGGACCTCATCCAAATACATTTTAAATAAAGTGGGCGACAGCCAGCATCCTTGTTTAAGTCCCTTGGTGATCGGGAATGCTTCAGAAAAATTATTATTTAGTTTTACTTTAGAATATGAGTTCTTATATAGTTGTTTAAAAGCGTCGATTAAAGTATTATTAAGATTAGTTTGCTCTAGAACCTGCCATAACCTTGATATTGGGACACTGTCGTACGCCTTTGTGAGATCTACAAATAACAAATGGATTTCACCATTTGTTGCAACTTTTTTTTCATTTATTTGTACTAGGCTAAATATGTTATCTACACAGGAGCGACCAGCTCTAAATCCTGCCTGTTGTTCGATTTCGTATGGTTCATATTCTTCTTCAGCAAGAGCTCGAAGTATTTTGCCATAGATCCTACTTAGGGTACTTGTTACCGAGATTCATCTGTAGTTACTACAGTTATTTCTTGCTCATTTTTTGTGTATTGGAGTAATCCATCCTTCCTTCCAACTTTCTGGTATCTCTTCACCATTGACGTATCTCTCGAAAATCTCCCTCAGCAAGTTTTTTTGACCCGTTTTTTATTAGTTCCGCTGGTATTCCTTCCGGTCCGCTGGATTTACCGTTCTTCATTGACCTGATAGCTTTATTCATTATTTCTTCCATTATATCAATTTTAGTTCCTTCTATACGGTAGGCTCTTGGTGAGGTATTCCTGTATTGCTGTCTTTGTTCACTCAGTTCGTTAGCATAGTGTTGTTTCCAAGTATCTAAACTAATTGGGCATACCTATATTGAATGTGATGTTACTATCTTGTCGGGATGATTTAATAAATTTCCATACTTCTTTTGATTTGTATGAATCTATTTCTTTACATTTCCTTTCCCATGTTTCATCCTTGTTGTCGTTGGTCATCTGTTTAAATATTCTTTGTTCCTGTCTATACTTCTCCTTATCTTTATCCTTCTTAGTTTGTATCCATTTATTATAGGCGTTTTGTTTCACTTTCTTTTGTTTTTCCATTTCATGATTCCACGTCATGGATATATTTTTTCTACTTTTTACTATTTTACTAATCTTTTATGTTTTTTTTATAATTTTACCAATTTTTAAAGATTTGACAATTATTTTACGTTTTTTATAATTTCCAGATTATTCCAATTATAGTCTAAGATCCCGGGGACCCCAGACCTTCCTTATTTTCTAACTCTCAAAATTATGAGAAATGTGTGGGGTAATGTATGCTTAAGCACCTATGCATACCCGCTAACTTGATTACCCAGCCCTTTTACAGGTAACAGGTAAGAAAGGTACATACAAATATGGCTTACTTTCCTTAAATTCTAACAGCTGGTTTTTGGATATGCTTTCTCACTTTCAACCTCATGATTATTTTGTTTATACGCATGCGCGTAGCATCTGCTTTCGCGTTTGTAATCGCGCAGGCATTATATTGTTATATTAAAATTTTTTATGAAAATATTATATATTTATATCAAAACTCATCAAAATCAAAATCGAAAAAATAACATAAAACTTCAATATAACAATATAATGCCTGCGCGATCATAAACGCGAAAGCAGATGCTACGCGCATGCGTATAAACAAAATAGTCCATGGGTTTGAGATTAAGGAACCAATCTACAGAGTACATCTCACTCGCACTCAAGCGCACAGATAATGCTGTCGCGCTTACACTTACAGGATAACTTTAATGCGTCTGGGGGGGGGGGTGATTGGCCCATGGGGTTGGTCTGGCTGCATACAAAAGGTATTAAAATACTACCATGAATATCATATTATAAAAATTGGAAGTTAGAAAATAAGAAAGACATTTTTTATGCAAATTTAAAGCGTCTGGCGGGAGTTCCCACCCACAAGAGGTGTCTGGCAATATTGGATTATGATTTCGTACAACATTTTGTAAAACATATCCAAAAACCAGCTGTTAGAATTTAAGGAAAGTAATCCATATTTTTATGTACCTTTCTTACCTGTTACCTGTAAAAGGGCCGGCTAATCAAGTTAGCGGGTATGCATAGGTGCTTAAGCATACATTACCCCACACATTTCTCATAATTTTAAGAGTTAGAAAATAAGGAAGGTCTGAGGCCCCAAGATCTCAGTCTATTACTATTTTTCTTACAGAAATCCATAATTTTTTTCATAATTTCCACTTTTCTTCATTTTTATTACCTTTTTTTAAATGTATTTGATTTTATCGTCAATTTTGAATTTTAACAATTTAAAAAAAAAACGGAGACTAGATTAGAAAATAACAAAAAATCGCTTTTCAATTAAGCTGAAATTGATACATATAATTCCATTAGATATTCAATTACAACAAATTTGTTACGCCTTTGGTTTCCTTTTTCTTATCTGGCTTCTGGTTCTGTAGTATTTTAAGAAAATTATGAATAATTCGATTTTCTTAAAACACTAATTAGATGAAATGGGCTTTTATTTCAAAAATAACAGAGTTATAAAGTAACTTAATAAACAAAAACGACTAAAATTAAGAACCGCAACATGAAAATGAATTAGAAAATAATTCTTTGTCCGTATTTCAGATTATTGGATTATTGACAAGTAATTTACGGTTCATTTAGTTAAAAGACATAAATTTCAATATCCATTAAATAAATAATTGTATAAATTTAATATTTTCTTTCATCTTATTCTGAAATGATCACCTAGATGTCATTTAACGAATAATAAGAATGGATCCAATCCTTTTAAAGCCTACGTTTTTATATTTATACTAAAAGAAATTGAAAGCTATCTTATATTCTTTCACATAAAAATCTAAAAAGCTTTTTTTATATATTTCGCTCAGATTTTTCTGTCAGTTGAAAATTGATCTGTCTTCTGTGACAAGAAAATCCTCTTCTTGTCAATTTATCGATGCACTTATATATACCATTTTTGAATCCTTTATATTTTTCTTCAAAAATACTTTTACGAGTAATGTACGACATATAATAACAGAGAAATGATTAATTTACAAATATCACTAAGAGCTTTTTAGAACAGAAATTATTTACAAGTTTTCTTTTCGGTAAAAATCCTGTTTTACTATTTTTTTGGTGAAAAAGATCATCGTGGAAATTCTCTCTTAAAAGTACCATAACTCTTCGCCTTGAAAAAATAATGAGAATATAGATTTCTAGAAACTTTTTGTAACAATACTGATTAACGTCATGTAACATGTGCTTAAGGAGGAAGTGAATGAATGTCATATCTAACGGGATTTGAGTTCATTATAACTTGAGCATCCAATAGCTTAAGTGGTTAAAGCATGCCTGCGTATAAGGCAGTGATGGTGGGTTCGAGTTCCACTGGATGTGACATTTTTTCAATTTCTCCTTAATGTCATTTTAATAATTTCTTGTTTGTATAATTTCTAAATTTCAAAAATACTGATTTAAATTTAAAATAACTAAAATATATTTAGTTTTATAGTTAACCGATTAGATTTAACAATCCATCTGACCTACAAGAATTAAATTCAAATTCCAGTCGTTCCTTTTATTTTCTGTATCGAGGAAGATTCTCTCATAAATAAGTTTAATCCATTACAGTCAACAATTCAGACATTTATCCCGATTCTGGTAATTTGAAATTCCCTTTCTGGTTACCATTTCCGAAAACCAACTTTACGACGTGTTTCATTTATTGGTTTGAGCCCTTATTGTGGATTCGCGCTTCGGTTGTTTATAAACATAGCCCTATGTCGATCGAAGGACAAGATGATCCTTCTTAAAAAGGACTTATGTATCTTTAGTTCGTTGGTACACTGAACCAAATTCGTACATAAATAGAAAGAAAGTGTTCATTACGACAATGAATTCAGGTACTGATTTTGGTCCAAAGTACAAATCATTGATTATAAGAAAATCGTTTCATTAAAGTATGAATACCTTTCTTTAATCTATTACTTATTTCATTGTATCTATGAACGGACGAAATCATAAAAATCAATACAATTTTCTTTAAGCCAATGAATAGTGTACATTAATTCAATGAACTTTTATACGTTATGCTAATGAATCATTTCTTAATATCTATGTAAGAATTGCATTGGCTTAATGAACACAGTTCTTGCATTTAAGAACATGTTCATGATTTTAAAGAACGCGTACTTACTTGAGAATGAACCAAAATTGTTGTATTTATGATTATTATTATCATATTTCTGAACACAATCTTTGTTATAAAGACATGTCATTGTAGTTATGATCAGTCTTACACCATATTTATGAATTTGAAGATAGTTACCTACTAAGAACTGATAATATTGTTCATTCTGGTTTTAAGGAAATAAAATATTGGTAGAATTGATGTACAATCATTTATTAATCTTTGAAATTGGGAACAACTTTAATATAACATAAAATATTTATTTTTAAACATAAATTATTATATAAAATATATATTTTCGAACAAAAATTTCCTAAATTAAGTACCAAAAATACTTAATTAATATTAAATTACTTTTCTGATTTTCTTCGGTTAAAGAGTCTTTGAAGGCTCCTGGGAACAGCGGGTGGTGTCTAAATAAGACCCTTTTCTCGACCCCCGATCCAGTATGTGGTTGTTTGCACCCATGATATTACAATCTATTGTTTAAATTTAAAAAATATAATATATGTGATTAATATTTTATAAATAAAAATAAATAACCATATATCATACTTACGAAAATATTAAAGTTAATGCCACAAAGAACATAAAAGGATATTTAAATTTAACTTTTCTTAGTTGTTATTTCTTTTACATGTTCTGGCGAAAATAAATTCTTGATAAAATTTAATTATATTTGATTTCCTCTTGTCTTTTTTGCTTCAGATTTTGTTGGTTGATACTTAAAATCCAGGACTCACATAACTTTAGCTTCATGATCATCTAAAATTAGAAAACAACGATATTTAGTAGGAACTAATATTAAATTAGAATGTTTTTTTTTTGTTATTTAATTTTCAATCTTTTAGAATAACTTTATAAATAAATACATTTACAAAAAATTCGTATTTGTACCACATCTATTATGTCATACTGTCGAATTTAAAATTGCTATTTTTGGTACCGAAAACAATTTTTATGGATTTATTAATAAAGGTGATTTTTAATCTTCTGAGAAGTAGTAATTTTCATATAACGACATAGTAGAGGCGATATTCTCATTATTAACAATAAATAATTTCTAACTTTAAGTACCTACCCCTACCCAATATTAATATTGCAATTAACTCTTTTGAAGATTTCTTTAGAAAGAATGCTATAAAATTAACAAAGATTTTAACTAAAATACAATATGACTTTAAAGTCATAGTATTTTTTATACAACATAATCAAGCCGCAAATATAAAAGTAGATACCTCGTATTTAACTTATTAAGAATCGATATTGGTATTACTTATGAAAAAATATTTTGAACTTACCTTTAAATACAGGATGATAAAATTGTCAAACTAATATAAAACTAAGTTAAAACTTTCCACAAAAATTAAAATCTTTCATCTATAGGTTATAACTGCAAACTACAACCTACAACCTGCAAATAACGATTAACGACTCCACGCTGAGATGAATAAAAATGCGCATACTCAAAAGGGGTTTTTTATGAACGATTTCATTGTATTAATGTACCTATTATTTTTAAAGATAGCATTCATAATATCAAAGAATGTCAAACATATATTTAAAGATTCTGTTCATTATCGTAATGAACCATAAACATTCTACCTATGATTTTTTTAAGTACTGAAAATCATCAGTTAATGAAAGCTTATTCATTGTCTACATGAACACTGAAAATGCATCAGATTTTGTGTTAAAAATTTTTACGTATTATTAATGATTTTTACGTTAACGCAATGAAAACGAAGTTAATGAACACACGACATTAATATTACGAAACAAATTTTTTTCAGTGTATGCAGCGTCGCGTCGCTGACGTTGACTTCTCAAAAGTATAAGCGGATTTAGACCTTTTTTTTCTTTCTACAATTTTATTTTCGATGTTTTAATATAGCAGAAATATTTCTACCTCAAAAAGATATAAATACAACCATAAAAATAACTAGGGAAAAACGGCTATAAGAAGGACCTGAAAGAAGAATAAGCTATTTTAAAGCATTTTTTATATAAATTGTGGCGATTATGTAAGCAACTGTCTGTGTGGAAGCTGTAAATGGGGTAGGTAATACTCAGGGGACGGTTAAGAAAAGGACATTAAATAGGCAAATCCTATTTAACTAAATTGGTAGAGAGAGCTAAAACCTTAATAGTATATAGTTTAATCAGTAATCCAATATTAAACAATAAAAAATGTTTTATATTTAATTACTGCTTATAGGCCGTGGTTGGAGAAGGAAGAGGATAACTTTCTTCTCAGACAGCCAGGCTGCACTGCTGGACTTAAAACAATTCCGGGTTAGTTCCAAACTGATCTGGGAGTGCATACAAAACCTCAATGAACTGGATAGACACAACAGGGTCTTCTTGGAGTGCGTGCCAAGGCATAAGGGTTTTAAGGGCAATGAAATCGCGGACTTTCTGGCCTGAAAGAGAGCGGATACACGATTCATTGGTCCAGAACCTGTATTTGGACTGCCTAGAGTCTGGGTAAAGACCAAAGTCAGGAACTGGGTCTGGGAAGAGTCGACCAAACACTGGAGTAATACTGTAGGGCTGAGGCATTCAAAGCTGATGCTTAAAGGCTATACTCCAAAGAACTGACGTCTGACATACAGAATCTTGTCAGGAGTCAGATAAGAATACTGGTGGGCCTGCTCACTGGGCATGGACCATTATTCGGACTACACCTTCGAAGGATGGGGATTCTGACACAGGAACCCACCTCGTGCCGATTGTGCGCCATGGAAGATAAGAAGGCAACTCACATTCCATTCGAGTGTGAGGCCTTGGACCATAAACGATTCCTCATCTTCAGTGACACGAACTCTGAATACTATCACCACCTTGAGGAGCTAGTCACAAGACTCAGATCTCTTATAAAGGGAACTGCCCTGTGGCAACAGTAACTCAAGGATAGTCATCCAAATAAGAATTTGGGACACCTGGATTTATGCCCACCTTAAGATTAGCGGCGGTGATAATTTCCAGCTGAACAAACTAGAGTCCTGCACGCATCGGGTGCATGCAAGGACTCTTGTTGCCGAACCTGATCACAATATTCCCATATGAAGCAGTGCTAAAACATAGAGCTCCACAGGAGAGACTATGCCAAGTTTACTTAAATTAGATTAGATTAGATTAACGTACAGAAAGCAAGAAGAAGTTCTTAACTCGCTAGAAGGATTCATCCCAAGAAAATTCTATATTCTGTCAATATAGTGTGTAAAAGTTAAACTTGTATTAAAGTAGACACTTAGATCTTTGACGAGCTCAGGTCGATCCAAAATACTATTGTTTATAAAATAGTTGTAAACTAGTGCAAAACATTTTCGAGTAAAAGACATTGCACTTCATTTGCTAACATTTAAAGGTTTGATTGCAACACTCGACAATAGTCAAGAGATTCAACATTAAAAAATAACTATAAATCGTCAGCATATAAGAGATAATGAACGTTAATATTAGCGACTATAACATTGATAAACAGCACAAAGAGTAAAGGTCTCAAGACAGACCCTTGCGGGACACCAGAGAATTTTTGTGACGAATAACCCATGTACTGAACGAATTGCACTCAGCCGGACAGATAAGATCTCAGAGTGGAAATAAAATCGAGACCTAAGTTTTGTAGCTTTGACAACAGTAAGGAACAATTGACTTTGTCAAATGCCTTGGCAAAGTCAGTGTAGATTACATCTATCTGACCTCTTTTATCGATAGTTACGGATATAAATTGAGTAGTGCAAAATAAATGAAATTTAAAAATAAATACGAACACAGAAAAAATTAAGAACATAATTCAAAAAAACTGACAAATTAGACAAAAAGAAACAAAATTTTCGTTAAAACCTAAACAGATTTTTGTGTTTAATCTTTGTTTCTACATTTAATATACTAAAAAATATGTTAAATATTCTTCGTAATAAACAAACTAGGTATGAGATTAAACTATTTGATGGGCATTTTAGGGTCAAAGAAGAAGTTTTTTTATAAACTTACAATTCTAAAGATTTTTCCTTATCAATTGATAAGTTTTTATAGAAAAAGATATAAAATAGACTCCCTGTATGTATGAATATCTTAGTTTGCAGGGTTATGGACCCTTAATCGAATTTGGGACACGTCCCCGGAGCATACACGACATCGTCAACGAAGACCAGCGACGCTGGCGACGTAAGGAATTGGTCTGTTAAGCTGCGTCTCTGTTGACGTTTTCTTATTACCATTTCGGTCGCAGGCCTCTGTGCAATTTTCACAATGGTGGAAGAGTAAAGGGGAATGGTCCATGTTTTCAGCAACAGCTGACAAACGTTATTGCTGTGTTAGAGATACAATTTTCGCGCTCTATATACTTTCTATAAATGGTTTGATGCTCGAGCTCTTTTCTTTCGTTTCCGTTATACGTGATTCTTTCCTTTATTAAAAGATTCGATTGTTTTCGCTTTTAGTATCGCAAAGTTTCGTTTTAATAACGCAGATGTGCAGATTATATTAGATTTTGCTCATTTTACAAAAAATACTATATGAAATATATAGTCGCAAGATATTGTACGAAAATCTTAAAAAGAAATAGCATGTGATAGCTTTCAAAGCAATTTAGAACACAGAAGAAGCAACCTTAAGATAACCTAAAAATTGTTAATAAAGATTCCCCATATTTTATTTTATACATAGAATCCACTGTTCACAATTTTTAGAATAGAAATAAAAATATTTTTTCATATTACATGCATTGCAATGTTTCGCCAGTCGAAACAAGACAATTTCAGACCAATGCAACTGTCAGTCAGAAACTGACAGTTGTTTCTACCCTAGAGAAGAAACAACGTTTTTTCTCCCCTAGGGCAGAAACAAATGTCATTATTTCTAGTCTATCAGAATGTTTCTGTCTGACAGTTGCATTGGTCTGAAATAGTCTTACTTCGAATGGCTACAGAGATCAACACTCGCTGTTTCAATACATGTGATAGCACGAGATGAAACAAAGACGATTTCTGCTTAGAAAGTTGTTTAACCTGTTTAAAAAGCTGTTTAAGATAAAGAAGTAGTGGTGCAAAACATATAATTTGAAAAGTCCGTAAAGTGTTCTGTATAGGTAGTCTCAGTCTCAGTCTCAGTAAAATGGGACTATTTTTTTGTATTTAGTATACGTGAGAATCCAGAAAGTAAAGGGCTTTTTAAGACTTAGATCAAATAGCATTTTCTCTGTTGATTAGAAATTAATTTCTGAAAAGCAAAATACCTCAGGAGACTAAAGAAAAATCATTATGGTGACTTCGATTACCACTACTTTGCAGAATCCTTATGGGAAATAGCTTTAAGTGGATTTTTCTTAAACTCCTCAGAAATATAGTTTTCAGACCACCGCTAAAAAGTCTCAATGGGCACAAACTCCGAAAATGGACAGTTTCAGAGATATCGTATGTGAAATGTTAAAACAATTCTACAAACGATTAAACAAAAAAACTTTTTTATCTATATATATAAAAAAGGATGTGTTTTTATGTTTGAAATCAATGAACTACTGGACCGATTATTATCAAAATTGGTATATATATTGTTATGGTATTCAATAGTTGGTCTTTATATGTAATATAAGTGTAATTAAGACTAACTAGATATTAGAATTGAATAATCAATTTATGCAAATTATCAAGGAATCATAAATAAAAAAAAATTTGGGTTGCGAGGTTTCTAGGGGGATAAAAAAAAAAAAAATTATTGAGAGAATGTCAGAGAATTTTGGAGAGTAAAGTCAGAGAAAAAGTTTAGGAAATTATATAGAATTTAAAAATTTAAAAAACCATTATAAAGTAAATATAATAATAATAGAAATTGAAAATGAAGATAAATACTGAATGTTAATGAATATAAATATAAAAATTATAAAAGAAGATTAATGTATGAATAGAATGTTATAATAACTATATGGTAGAGTTAAATATGGAATAAAATGGATATATATAGAGAAGATTAATTGGATATTTGCATAGATTGGATTTTCAAAATAAAATAAGCATAGTTTATAAAGATAAGTATTTCTGGTATAATTTGTTATCAGCTGGTAATAGAGGTATATTAGAAATAGTTATTCGGGGATTTTAGGAAAAGAGGGCAAAATTTCATTTAAAATTAATTAGTGTTAACTTTATGATAGGATAAATGATGAATGTTATATTGTTTTTTAAAGTGTTGTAAAGAATTAATATATTTATATATTAAATGATGTTAAAATTGAGATGGACTTTTTAGTTTAATATTATCGAAGAACCCAACCTTGAAGAGTCACAAGAATACAATTATATGAGTATAGAGATCATAACAATTATGGCGAGCCAACGTGTGGCGTGAATAAAACAAGAATCCAGTTTAAAATAGAACAGTATATTGAAATTGAGAGGGTGATATAGACAATTGAAGTGATTAGAAAATTAGAACAGTGAAGAATTGAAATAAAACATAAATACATTATAATAGAAATAAGAGGATTAGGTGAGAGTTTTAAGTATATTTATATTTATATATAAAGACCATAAAATTTTGAAAATTTTAAAACTAAATACAAATCGAATAAATATAATAAAGTAATACAATAAGTTAACATTATAAATTAAATAAATATATAAAATAATTAAAAGATTTGAATAAAATGAATACAAGACAAAATAGAAGAAATAGAAGGAGAGAAGATGGAATACAGGAATCTAATGAAAATATGCATGAAACAGAAAGTAATGATGGATCGTCGGAAGGAGAAGAAAAAACAATGTTTCAAGTGGTACAAGCTGATGTGATAGGAGATGCGACTAGTTCAAAACCACATCAAGAAACAGAGATGGAGAAAATGTTTAAATTTTTGGAAAATAAATTTGATGAAAATAATAAAAAAATGGATTCTATGAAAAAAGAAATAAGAGAAGATATAAAAAAAGAAATAAAAGATATGAACAAGAATATGGAAACATTTAAAGATGAAATGAAAAATATTATTAAAGAAGAAAATATCAAAATACAAAAAGAAGTCGATCAATTGAAAGATGGAATTAAGGCGATGGAGGAAATGGGTAATATACACCAGGAGAAGATTAATAATATAGAAAAAAATGTGAAGGAGCAGAAAAATGAAAATAAGAAAGAAAATGAAAGAATACTACAAACTATGGAAAGGAATGTAATGGAAGTAGCAAAGAAATTTGAAGATGAAACAAAAAAATTACAAGAAATGCAAAATGAAAGAACTGAGGATGGTTCCTATATGATAATACATGGAGGAGAAGGAGCAGTAAAATTTACAGGGAATATCAGTATATTACATCCATGCACGTATATGAATATGATTAAAACTAAGACTAGGAACAAAAGAGATTGGAAAGAAATTATAAGAAGTTCTTTGAAAGATAATGCTGCATTATGGTATGCAACACAGGAAAATGAAATATTAACCTTTAATGATTTTGAAAGGGAATTTCTTAAATATTTCTGGGGTGAATCAAAACAAGGGGTGAGTAGGGAAAAATTATATTTCGGAAAATTCAATTATAGATTAGGGAATAATTTAACTAATTATGCGTTACAATTATATAATGTTGCACAATATTTGGAACCTCCTATGAGAGAAGAGGAAATAATTTTATATATTTCTAGACATTATGATATAACAGTTTCTGAAACAATAGTTATACAAAATATTAAAAAAAAAGAACAATTGATTGAGTATTTAAATCGAGTTGAAAGAAATTTAAAGATTAATGAAAATAGATCACAAAATTATGAAAATGATAGATTTAGAAATTATCAAAACAGAAATGGATATAATAGAGTAAGAGAAGAAATGCGTAATAGAAACAATGGAAATTATAATTATGGATATAATGGGAGAGAAAATGGAAATCGTATAAACGGAAATACATATAGAAATGGAAATAATATGGATAATAATAATAATATAAGAAATGGAAATAACAGAAATGAAAATGGTTTTCAAAATGTAAATAATGGAAGATATGAAAGATCAAGATATAGAAATATAAATGAAATTCATAATAATAATAATAATAATCGAGAAGATAGAAATGGAAACAATAATGTACCTAGAAGAATAAATCAAATTAATATGCAAAGTAGAGAAATAGAAGAAAATGTAGAAAATGTTAGGGTAGAACCAGAACAAGAAAATTTTTAAATAAGCACCTACAAAATTTTAATGTTAAATGTTGTTATATACATCCTAGTGAATTTATAAAATTAGAAGAAAATAATAATAAATTAGAAGATAAAATTGGATTAGTAGTTGTTGAAGGAAATTTAGAAAATAAGAAAATTAGAATTTTAATAGATACCGGATCAGAAGCAACATTGATAAATGAAAAAATTATTGAGGATAATAAATTAGAAGAAATGATTAAAATTCCAAGAATTAAGTTAATAGGTGCTAATGGAAAAAAATTAGGGGAAATTAATAAGACTATAAATATTAGTATTAAAATTGGAAATAGTATATATAAAATACAAGGTTTGATTATAGGAAATATGGAGTATGATATAATATTAGGTACTGATGAATTAGAAAGAATGAATGTTATTATTAATTATGAAGAAGGTTGGATAAAATTGAAAGAAGAACAAATCAAATTAAATAAAATAAACAATAATGAGGAGATAATACATATAAATGAACTAAGAATTAATGGGGAAATCATGAAAAAAGATCAAAAGATAGCAAAAGGAATAACAAGAACATGTAAGATATGTCAATTGAATAAAAATAAGAATAAAGTGAATAAAAATATTGGGAAAAGTGTTACAGCAATGGAAAAATTGGAAATAATAGCAATAGATTTCATTAGTAATCTAATAAGAAGTAAAAATAATAATAAACATATATTGGTAATTGTTGATGTTTTTACAAAATTTATAAAATTATACCCATGTAGAAGGACAAATTATAAAAGTATTAAAAATTGTTTACAAAAATTTATAGAAGAAATAGGTAAACCAAGGACATGTGTAATGGATAATGCAACGTATTTTCAAGGACAGAATTTAGAAAAATTTTTAAAAAGGAAAGGAATCAAAAAGAATTGTATTAGTATAAGACATCCTGCAGCAAATCCTGCAGAAAGATATATTAAAGAAGTGATAAAATTTTTACGAATAAGTTTAAATGGAAAGAAACATAAAGAATGGGAAAATTATATTAATAAAGTAGAAATGTATATCAATGATATTCCAAATGTAATAACAGAAGAAACACCAACATATTTAATGTTAGGTCAAAAACCAAAACGAAATTGGGAAGAAGAAGAAGAAAGAAAAAAATATGATGAAATTATAGAAAAAGTAAGAAAAAGGTTAATGGATGTGTGGGAAAAATATTATAAAAAAATTAAGAAAAAAGTGAAATATCCTGTAAGGTTTAAGAAAGGAGATTTGGTAATAATAAAAGCATATATAAGTGGAAATTTAAAGAAAAATGAATCAGGGAAATTAAAAGCTATATTTGAAGGACCATATAGAATAGTAAATGAGGAAGGTGTTAATAGTTATATTGTTGAAGATCCGATAACAAGAAATGTTAGAGGAGTATTTAATATTGAAGCTTATATAGGTATTTTGAAGAAACTTAGAGTATTCAGAATTTGTGTTAATATGTTAATTGTTATATATTTTAAATTTTAAATTATTAAAATTTTTTTCCTAAAATTTATAAAATTTTAAATTTGGGAAATTGTTATGGTATTCAATAGTTGGTCTTTATATGTAATATAAGTGTAATTAAGACTAACTAGATATTAGAATTGAATAATCAATTTATGCAAATTATGAAGGAATCATAAATAAAAAAAAATTTGGGTTGCGAGGTTTCTAGGGGGATAAAAAAAAAAAAAATTATTGAGAGAATGTCAGAGAATTTTGGAGAGTAAAGTCAGAGAAAAAGTTTAGGAAATTATATAGAATTTAAAAATTTAAAAAACCATTATAAAGTAAATATAATAATAATAGAAATTGAAAATGAAGATAAATACTGAATGTTAATGAATATAAATATAAAAATTATAAAAGAAGATTAATGTATGAATAGAATGTTATAATAACTATATGGTAGAGTTAAATATGGAATAAAATGGATATATATAGAGAAGATTAATTGGATATTTGCATAGATTGGATTTTCAAAATAAAATAAGCATAGTTTATAAAGATAAGTATTTCTGGTATAATTTGTTATCAGCTGGTAATAGAGGTATATTAGAAATAGTTATTCGGGGATTTTAGGAAAAGAGGGCAAAATTTCATTTAAAATTAATTAGTGTTAACTTTATGATAGGATAAATGATGAATGTTATATTGTTTTTTAAAGTGTTGTAAAGAATTAATATATTTATATATTAAATGATGTTAAAATTGAGATGGACTTTTTAGTTTAATATTATCGAAGAACCCAACCTTGAAGAGTCACAAGAATACAATTATATGAGTATAGAGATCATAACAATATATATGTATTTTTCCACGGAGAAGGTTTATATGATATGCTCATTGATGCCACTCGCCACCAGGTGGCGCTGCAGATTAGCAACTTCTGCCCCGTTTAACCGATTGTCATGAAAATTGGTATGTATATGTATTTTTTCACGGAGAAAACGAATATGCTACGCCCATTGATGCCACTTGCCACCAGGTGGCGCTGCAAAGTAGCAACTTCTGCCCCGTTCAACCGATTGTCATGAAAATTGGTAGGTATATGTATTTTTTCACGGAGAAAACGAATATGCTATGCACATTGATGTAACTCGCCACCAGGTGGCGCTGCAGAGTGATAACTTTTGCCCCGTTCAACCGATTGTCATGAAAATTGGTATCCATATGTATTTTTCCACGGAGAAGGTTTGTATGATATGCTCATTGATGCCACTCGCCACCAGGTGGCGCTGCAGAGTAAGAACTTCTCCCCTTTTCAACCGATTGTCATGAAAATCAGTAGGATGCTGTATTTTTAATGGTTAATATGAATGTGATATTCGTATTAATGGAAGTTACCACCAGATGTTGCTTCCATTAAACGAGCAACCACTACTTATTTGATTACTTTATATCACGCCAACGTAAGGTGGCGCAGTTAATATCACTTTTATTTAAACGAGCAATCCTTATCTATCTATTTATCTATACAAAAAAGGATGTTTGTGTGTATGAAATCGATAGACTCAGAAACTATTTGACTGATCAATATTAAAATTGGTATGTACATGTATTTTTCCACGGAGAAGCTGTATATGCTGTGCCCATTGATGTAACTCGCTACCAAGCGGCGCTGTAAAGTATCGACATCCGCCCCGTTCAACCGATTGTCATGAAAATCAGTATGATGATGTATTTTTAATGGGTAAGATGAGTATGATATTCGTATTATTGCAAACTACTACCAGATGGCGCTTCCATTAAACGAGAAACCACTACTTATTTGATTACTTTATATCACGCCACCGTAAGGTGGCGCAGTTAATATAACATATATTTAAACGAGCAATCCTTACTTAAGTATTGTGACGCCACCGGAAGGTGGCGCAGTTAATATCACTTATATTTAAACGAGAAATTCTTACTAAATTACGTATTGTGATGCATCTAATATATTTTATCGATAAACTACAAAATATAACGAAAAAAAAAATAGTATAAACTAACGAGAAAATATGATGAAAACGATAAAATCAAAATAAATTAAAAAAACGAAAAATGGAAGAATGACTTAAATGATTTGCGGTACGAAGTCCGCCGGGTCAGCTAGTTTTCATATAAAAATACAGCTAACTTAATGTCTACAAGTAGGTATGATGACTTTAGTGTATTATATGTAAGATTTTTTTTCATAAATATTTAAAGTGGTAATATATCAATCTAGAATTCAAATCCACTTTTTTTTTATAAATAGCTGGCCTAGTTTGACGTTCACGGCACGAGATCAAAAATGATATATAGTGGCACAAATGCATCTTTAAAATCCTCTTGGAATGATGAAGACTGGAAATATTAGACACGCGAAAAGAGTAAGAAAGGGAAAGAGAGTGAAAATCCTGTTATACCGGTGACAAGTAGCCGGTCTGCATGCCAAATAGAAAAGGGAACTCGAGTTTTATTTTCTTTTCTTTAAGGAAATAAAATTATACATAAAAATTCGAAGTTGATAAGTATCAGATTAGGTATAGTCGTTTGCTTAATTTAATCTTAACATTTCAATGCTTTTATTAAATACAATCTTTTAATGTTTTATGAGAAAATATACTTTTTCAAATAAAATGGAACAGCGTAGAATTTCATATAAAGAGTTCTAAGAAACTTACTGTAAACGTGACTTGTCTGATAGAAAGTTTACTGAAACTAGATATTAAAAAAAGTTACGAAAGTTTTAATACAAGAGGAGTTTCTTTAACACAAAAATGATAATTACATAGTATATAATTATTTTAGTTATAAAAGAAATAAAATTTCCATCAAAAAACCGTTTGGCTGACGATTTTATAAGCCCACGTCAATCATTGTAATCTGACATTAACACTTCGTCTGCAAATTTGCCTCTTGTCTTGAATAAATCCCATTTTAATGACATAATAAGATTACGAAATGTAGGGTTAACTACTTGATTTACACTTTCCTGCTAATCAATTGTCATTTCAGTAAAACGTTTATCAAATAGATGTCAAAGATAATAATAGTTTAATAGTATTATGACGTTTTACAGAGTCTTTGAAAATCAAAGAACATATAGACCGTTTACTAAGAACCAACAACTACTTCCCTGGCTATTTGCCTCGACGGACATTGAATTACAGTTCAAAGTTAAACGGGGTTAGTATATCTGCAAGATAGAACTAACCATTTCAGTTTGCAATTCGAAAGGATATCACTTGTAGACCGGTTTCGGCGTATTGCGCCTCATCAGTACAAGGAAGATATCCGTCCAGAAGCTCTAAGAGCATCTAGACTGAAGATATCTCTGAAATCACATTATCTTTAGTAAAGACTATGTAAAACGTCATAATAGTATTAAACTATTATTATCTTTGACATCTATTACGAAATGATTTTGGTATCAAAAATTGTAAAATTTTTGTTAAAAATTATATATTTAATTAAAACTTCTTCTGTAACGCCTGAAATAGAATTGCAATAATTACATAAAAGCATCGATTTTGCCCAAAAAAAGGTGAAATATACAATATATAATACAATTTGTTATAAATCAAAATTTACTATAAAATATATACAAATATTTATTTGTTACGATTATATATATGAACTAAGTATTCTTATGTGCTACTTTATAAAAAGCCATCCGCTCATAGATGATAACTGATATGCGATAATTATTGACACTATAAAATAAATTAAAAAAGGCCCCTATCTGGGGCCTTTCACGGATTTTTCACTTTTTATGTTTTCTTTTTTCACTAAGCAAAATCAAATTTTTTATTGCAACTTTTCATTTTAAAATTTTTTCGTTAATTTTCATAATTTTTAAAATTTTCCGATTTTTCTAAATTATTACGACTTTGCTTAATCTTTTGCGATTCTTTAGTTCCATACACTGAGACTGAATTGTTTAACTTGCTCAACAGAAAATTAAAATATAAATACTCCTCTGGTTTTGATGAGGTACCTCATTTTATAGTTAAGCGCGTTTTGAGACATTTAATCACTCCACTAGTGCACGTGATAAATTTATCTTTTATGGATGGAATATTTCCGCGTTATCTAAAAACAGGGAAATTTACACCTGTATATAAAAAAGGAGATTCCCTCATATTAAGTAATTATCGACCCATTACTGTGCCTTCCATATTTTCCAAAATATTTGAATTGTGTTTTGTGAAGAGGCTATTATCTTTTCTAAATTACTTTAATATAATAACTGACGATGAGCATGGCTTTGTACAGAGTAAATCCACCACCACCGCAATTCATTCTTTTGTTCTAAAAGTCATAAGCCACATTGATGCTGGCGAGTGTCCTGTTGGGGTATTCTGTGACCTCAGCAGGGCATTCGATTGCATTAGTCACGATATACTTTTAAGTAAGCTGGTGAGATATGGTATTCGTGGTGTCGCGTATGATTGGATAAAAAGTTTTCTATGTAACCGTAAGAGCTATGTTATGGTCAGCACTGATCACTCATCAACGATAGAATATGCTAACATTGGAGTTCCCCAAGGCTCCGTCTTAGGACCTACGTTATTTTTATTATATATAAACGACATTGTAAAAATTTGTAATTGTGTTTTTACTATTTATGCAGACGACACATCTGTTGTCATATCGGAAAAAGAAGACTTACAATTATTTTCTAGATGTGAGAGAATTTTTTCGGATATGAATCAATGGTTTAGAGCTAACTGCCTTTATTTAAATACAGACAAAACAAAATGTATCCGCTTCCACAACCGACAGAAAGATGTTAATAATATCGAATTGATTGGTTTGCAATCAATAGACACATCCGTACAGTTTCTCGGTGTACATCTTGATAAACATCTTTCCTGGGACAAGCAATAAAGATTTTTGATCAATAAATTAAGTTCTGTTGCTTACCAATTCCGCAACTTAAAAAATGTGTTGAATATTGATCAATTGTAGACTCTAGACTTCGTTACGGCATTTGCTTGTGGGGAAGGTCGTCTGGATCAAGTGATGTGTTTGTTGCACAAAAGAGAATACTCTGTGTAATATGTGGTTTGTCCCCAAAAGAAATTTGTGTGAACCACTTTAAAATCCATAAAATTTTGACATTGCCATCACTCTTTATCTTTGAAATTGAAATGTGTGTTTATGTTTTTTTAAATCGTAACAAGTTTCTAACAAGATCTGCTATTCATAACTATGATACCAGAATCAAAAATAATTTTGATGTGCCTCTCTCGAGAGTATCTAAAAATTGCCCTAAATCATTGGGTCTTTAATATTCAATGGGCTACCAGAGACTGTGCAGAGCAGTCAATCATTGTCCCTATTTAAAAAAAATCTTAAAAATTATTTAGTGGATAAATGTTACTATAAAGTGAATCAGGCACTTAATTAATGAATTATTGTATTGTCCATTTTTTTATTTTTAGAAATTTTATATATGTGTATATTGTGTATAAGCTATTTAATGTTGTTTTTAGCATATTTTTATTTATTTATTTATTATTATTATTATTATTATTAAACCATATTTATTATTTTATGATTTTTTCTGCTCTTCCAGATTTTTTTATTATTTATTTTTTATTTTTTTTTTGTTATTTTCTTTAGTTTTTTTAAAAATCGTAATTTGTTACTATTTTCTTTTCAATTTTTAACGGCGTTTTAGGGTTCTTTCACATTTTATGATTTTTTTAATTTTTAATTCTTCTTTGATAACAACCAAAAAAGTTTTAAAAACTTATTTTTATAACTTATAAATTATTGCGATATTAGTTAATTTCAAATTATTATTTATTTTTATTTTAGGCACCATGTATATTATAGGTTTCTTTTAAAATATTGTTAATTTAATTGTGTGGATACTGTAGTGGATTTTCTGTTTGTATCCCGAATATCTAAATAAATAAATAAACATTATTTTAATTTTTGCAGAATTTTTAAAATTTTAAATAGTTTTTCAGATATATGCAATATTTTAATAACAATTTTTAAATTTTTTTTCAGTTTTTTAAAATCAATCACTATAGTTTTCACATTCAAGCTTTTTTCAATTTTTCGGTTTATAAATCTATCAGGGTTCTTAACCTATTCATATATTTTTTATTTTCAACTTTTTTCAATTTTTCCTAAATTTTATTATTATAACTTTTCTGGGTTTTACAAGATTTTTCATAATAAGCCATATTTTTTTAGATTTCAAAAAATGTTCAGATTCTTTAGGATATTTTTCAATTTTTCAGATTTTTTAATATCTTAATAAAAGTTTTCCATATTTTTTTATGTTTACAGCATTTTTTTAATTTTTTAAGCTTTTCTTTAACTTTTCACAGTTTTCACGATTTTTCTATTTTTCCAAATTATATTTCTGGATTTTCACGTTTTTTTTTTAATTTTTCATTATTTTTTCGGGGTTTTCATGATGTTTTCTTTATTTTTTCATTTTATTTAGTTTTTTTAAATTATTAAATTTATTGATTTTTTACTTATTTAAGAATTTTACAACGTTACTCGGCCATTTCTAACTTTTAGTGTTTTTCCATTTTTTCTGATATTGTTTTTATAAAATATTTCTAGCACCTGCGATCACATTAAGTTTTTTTATATTAATACTTAACTTTTATCGGCATTTCATTTTTCTAAACATCATTTAAATTTTATTTCTTTCCTGCTACCTGTAGCTTCTACTCCTGCAAATACCTACCTGTATGGAAAAATATACAATAACTAAAAACGTAAAATGTTAGGGAGTAGATTTACCCTATAAAGCTTAACAAAATTATTTCAAGAATTTTAGGGCATCTTGAATAGTTTATCCCTTTTCTTTTCATGTTGCATAGCAGCAAAAGGAAAACGTATTTTCTATTCTCTCTGCTGTTCAGTCTACCGTTAAATAAGCTAAGACTTCCGTTCGTTGTTCATACATGCAAAACTAACAGACAAGCAGACAGTTTAGCTTTGGGTAAAGTATTTTAATACTTACCGCTATTCAGATTTCTTATATGGTAGTTAAAATTAATTTAAGCAAATATTATGTACATGCATGCAAATATGGTGATTTTAATATGGTAGAAAAGCACGTAAAGAAAATAAAAACAAACAGATTGCAAAATCCAGATGTTGATCAGTTTTCGAAGAAATAAAAATGACACAATAGCTAATAAAAAATAAAAAGAGCTGAAAGAAAAAACTAAAATAAATTCTAAAATAAAACGAAACAAAGTTACTTCCTAGACAGACAGAAAGAAAGAGAAAGAGAGAGAGAGAGAGAGATACAGACAAAAAAAGTGTGAGGTGTCAAGGGACACCCGGATGGAACGAAGTTCCTTTCGATTAATTAGTGAAGGAATTAGTAATTTGTAAACACAACAGAGTGTTTATACATACATAAGCATTTATTATTGTCTGTATAAAATCTCTACTTACCTAACTCTATCAGCAATATCCGGAACTTGTGCAGAAACACTGTTAGGATACATTATTGTTAATATTTTCTATTATTTTAATATTTATTATTTACAAAAAACCTGCATAAACTTAACAAAGTCGCGACACTACACTGTTTAAAGCAAAATAGAAAATAGTAAATCCATTATTTTCAACAGTTCGTCTCTTTTAACAAAAGTGTCCATTTATACAATACCGGAGGTTTAGATGATATACATCTATCTAGAATTACTTTTTATTTCAATTTAATTTAAAACAGGAATTAAGAATTTAATACAAAATTTTAAGATTAAACTATTTGACAGTAACTGACAGTTAAGGTAATTTGACGTAGGTACCTTACTAGTCAAGTTAAGAACTATTTTTGAAATGTTTATGAATGTATTGATTTATAAAAACATGATGAAATAAAATATAATACTATTATAGGTAATTATTTTTTTTCTACAGTATTTTCTTTTGTTGGTCTGTGAGAGAGAGACAGACAGACAGAGAAACATGCGTCTGTCGTATCGTGTCGTGACATATTTTGGTCTGAATTTTTTTCGGCTAGTCTCTAGCCTCAGTCGTAACTGGTCGTAACGCCCGAAAGGGAACTTCGTTCCAAAATCAAACAGAGAGACAGACAGACAGAATGACCGACAGACACACAGACAGACAGACAGATTTACACACAGACAGACAGTTATGCAGACAGATAGACAGACACAAAATTATTTGCAACTTTAACCTCATCTTTTTGGCAGCTCTCGCTTATACGTATAGTGCAAGATACGCTGGAATTTAGAAATGTTACCTGCGTAACAATTAAATACCAACATGTTTCTACTTCTATTATATATATTATATATATACACACTTATATTACAAGATGAGTCGTCTATTTTTTACTGTTAAGAGTTCAATCTGCAGTATGAAATTTTTTTCTCTGGTTCATGTTCTTCTGAACTTTTCTAAGGAGTTTAGTAATGAATTATTTGAGATATCTCTTATGGAATGTTTGAAAATTTTCTAGAGATTATTCATCTTGCAGAAAAGAGCTTTAAGAAACTTGTATCGTGTACGGTTTGATGTATCTTGTAAACTACTTTTCTTAAAACACAAGACACTAACTATGGCATCTTTGGATCTCTTGGAAACAGTATGCCTGGTACACAAGAAATTCAAGACTGATTTACAGGTTTCTTTTATCGATATCACGCGTCAAATCTATCAGATTTCTTTTCTTCTGTCAGAATCAGCTTTATTACAGAAATCAGTATAATGGTATAATATTTCAGTATAATGGAAAACTACTTCTTGCATTAGCAAATAAATTTTTCAAGCATAATTCTTCTTCTTCTTCCTGTAGCACTACAACCCAGGATGGGTTTTGGCTGCCTTAACTATTTGCCTCCATTTAGAACGGTCTTGTGCTAGCTCCCTCCATTCTTGCTGGTTCACTCCACGGCTAGCTAGGTCCTTGCTAACATAATTTCTCAAGTTCTTAAAATAATTTCAAAACCTTGGATTATTAACTGACAGGTTGGCTGCGCACTAATAAACGCAACAGCTACCGCCAGCCAGACAGCATAGGCTCTACCCGAAAGAGCAAGGAGGAAAACATATCAAAAATTCAACTGACCTGAAATTCTTGTTTTCCCGATGTTGCTAGCTCCTATACTATATGTATTTGTTTGTATACTTTCTAAAACTAAAAGTATAGTACTAAAAAAATCGTATTTATTATAACATTAAGAGGGTTAGTTATAGAGTAAGAATTTTAATCTTGATGTTGGTAAAGGATTACAAATTGAAGCGATTTGTGATAGAACAAAAACCAATAATTGAAAATTAGTTCTCGTGCTGTACGTCTCGTCTCGTCTTTGCTAAACCCATTAATGGTGATTGGTTGGCATGTGTCGATTAACTTGATTTACGTTTATCAGGTTCGGATGAAGAAAAATTCTTTAACTCATGTTTGCTGACTACGTTCAAATCTAATTCACAGTAATTTTTCACAAATTGTTTTCTTTAAATATTAATTAATCTCTTTCTTATTTTATACTAGCTGACCCGGAGGACTTCATACCGCCTAACACTAACTTTTTCTCATATTTAATTTTTTTTTTAATTTTATCTTATTTTCTCGTTAGTTTCCAGGATTTTATTATTTTGTTCCTTGTATTTTGTAATATTTTACACTGATATCTTTTTTCTAATCTAATCTTTGTGTTAATCCTTTTCGAAATACAAGTAAGTCGATTTTAATAATGTGTCTTTGGATTACTTTATTTATTGTTAATATCTAAAAAAAGGTGATATTTTATTATAACAACCAAAATCAAGTAGTTTCAATATACCAAAACATTTACTCTCAATAGAATGGAAAAATCCGATTTGGCTATAGATACTGATCCTACTTGTAAATTCGTTAAGAGATTGATTTTTGATTATTTTTTTTTATGAAGAGTTCATCCAAATTTATTTACCCTAGTTACTTAACTAGATAGGATAAGTTCCAGTAATTTTGTGGACTGGAGAACAAGAAAAATAATTTAAATCCTGAATTTCGTGCTGACTTTTGGAAATTGGAAAAAAAATCAACCCTATTCATTGGTTTCCAAACACTTCTATTGATAAGATAAAATAATAATTAATTCTTTTAATTAACATAATTAATATTCTTTAATATAATATTTAGTTTTTAATAATCCTATTTATTTAATTACTTGTCTTTCTTGAAATCCTAAAATTTGTAGATAATAATAAATCATTTAGAAAGGGTGTTTGAGTTTATTTGTTGAGTTTGTAATTTAGCGCCCTTACTTATCTACATGTTAGGGGGAGACTAGTAATACTTTTAAAAGGTTACCTACGACTTAGTTGAAATTGCTAGGGAAATAACAACCTTCAGGACGTTTTACGGTCGCTAAAATTTAAAACTTGAGTAAAAACTATATTTTATATATAATTAAGTATTAAATCAAATGCTCACATTGTCCGACAAATTTATTGCTGCGTTTTTGCTGTCCGACAGCTTAAATATTACTTTTATTAGTCCAGGGAAGTTACGAAAAATAGCGGAAAAATTTACATCCAGCAGATATCGAAATGCGGTTTTCTGCATTGTGTTCAGGAAAGTCCCAGGAAAAAAGTCTACAACGTCTGGTTTGGCGCATTTTTGAAAAATGCCTTCTGGACCGGAAAATGCATTTTCCAATTGCCTTATTCCTTGCAACATTATAGGAACGACTGGAAACTCGAAAAAATCGCTCGAAAATCGTTACTTGGGGGGTTTTTGAGTTAGTTACTAAACATCTAATGCTAGAATTGAATTTGGCATCCCCGAAAACCCCCAAGTAATGACTTTGAAGCGGTTTTCATGGACTATGCAATTTCCCCTCCAGAATGACCCCCGGATACCCCCGCAGAGCCGCCCCCAAGCGCTCCCGGGTAGTTCCAACGCCAGAATTAAATTCGTTATCCCCTAAAACTCCGAGTGTCGAGTTTGGAGCGATTTTCATGGACTATGCAGTTTCTCCCTCAGAATGTATTACCGGATACCACCGCAGAGCCGCCCCCAAGTAATTCCAATGCCAGAATTGAATTCGTCATTACCGAAAATCCGCGAGTAACGAGTTTAAAGTGATTTTCATGCACGCTGACATTCCTCCCCCAATTCACCCCCTGCGCATCCTCACAGAGCCAACAGCGGGTAATTCTAATGCCAGAATCGAGTTCGGCAGCCCCAAAAACCCCCGAGTAACGATTTCCAAGCGATTTTTACGAGTTTTCAGTCGTTCCTATAATGTTGCAAGGAATGATGCAATTGGAAAATGCATTTTCCGGCCCAGAAGGCATTTTTCAAAAAATGCGCCAAACCAGACGTTGTAGACTTTTTTCCTGGGACTTTCTTGAACACAATGCAAAAAACCGCATTTCGATATCTGCTGGATGTAAATTTTTCCGCTATTCGGACGATTTTGATCTAAATGCCCTGGACTATATTTCTAGCTCGAAAAAGCAGCAGTTTTAAATTTCAAACTTTGTTGGACTCGTCAATAGGAAGCTATACACAAAGTTTCAAATATGTATTAATCATTTTAAAAAAAGTGTTGTGCGCGGTGGACTTGATAATTGTTTAAATAAATTCGTTATATTAACAAACCCGCTATTATTTTGTTTTTTTAATTTTCTTTTGTGTTTCGATTAAATCTGATATGTTATGATGCAAATGACAATTGTAATAATTAATATGCCTCTAATTAAATTCGAAATTGGAAATTTAGTGCTTATTAAAGTCTAATTATGCTGTTTATACCGGACGTTTTAAATTTAATTGACAAACGATTGCACATAATTTTCTAAACTTCAATAGATTTTAATTATAAATGTATTTGATGAATTTCGGTTTAATATGTAAATGGAATACAGGAATAACATTATTTATAAAGGTACCAACATATTTAAAACTTCAACAAAATGGTTAAAAAGTTCAATTTGAATATATATAGCCAGGAATTTTTAGTTTGCCTTAACTATGACCATCATGGTAAATTTTTTAAAAATTCATATTTGAACGTAAAATTACACGCTCTTTCGATTCTCCTTGTCAAAAGTTCATAGTTCTATTTTAAAAATTTGACCTGACCATCGCTTGGCCATGATGGTCATGGTTGAATCCAGAACTACCATCTGATAGCCAAGGAAAAATCATAAATTTTATATTTTTTTTCTGTGACTCATGGTTTTTAAATTAGAACGAGGTTTCCATACTTTTTCCTCACCTGCAGCCGGATTCTGTAACTCGTTATGGTGTCGTTAAGCACTCATACCGATAAGTTTCGGTTCGTTATATACCGACGCCTCGCCGTAACGACAATTGATATTCTGTAAACGAAATATAACGAACGTGGTAGAAAGTTTTTTTTACTGATCTATAGATCATAATAATAATATTATTACTATTATATAAATTATTCTGTAACTTCTTGAAATTGTGTCAAAATCTCTATGTATATGCCTAAACACCCTTGAAACATGCATTGTCATCCAGTTCTTCGCTATCCTGAAAATTTCAGAGCTGTAGGTGGTCGGAAAATAGGTTTAAATTCGAATACAAAATTCCACAAAATGACAAAGAGACAAAGAACACGATGAAAATAAAAAACTTTCTGATAATATGAAACAGATTTTTATAATTATCGTTATTTTTATTGTTATTGCCACTATTATTACTATTTCACATTACTTAAATTGTTCATCAGCTTATATTTAAGATACAACAAAGATTAATATTAAATTAAATATGAAATAAAACAATAAAAAAAAGGTTATCTACGTACACATTTGTTTTCTTTTGTAATATAAAAATCCCTTTCGAAATCTTCATATCTTTCCTAACAGCTACGTATTATTCTTATTATTAAAAAATATTTTTCACCATAGTATTATCCAAAATTGTTTGGGAATCTATGTAAAGGGAAGGAAAAGGTTCATTAAAAACTTAAAGCTGTACAATATGAAATAAGCGAATAAATAATGTATTTTGAGGTCTATTGATATTCATTAACATTATATGAAGTATAAAAACATTTTGTTTTTGTTTCGGAATAAAGGTTTATGAAACTTTCGTGAACCGAGAACACAATGTAAACAAACAAAACTAAGAATTTAAGGTTAGTTCTAATGAAATCACTGTCAATACGTCACTTCCTCAACGTTATATACCGACATCTCGGTATTGCATTCTGTAACGTCGTCGTGATTTCGTTATTCGTAGTTACAGAATGCCATCGTCGTTATTCGGTTGTCGTTAAAAGCTCGGATTGTCGGTAACATAGCGATAACGTTCCGTTTCGTTATAGAGATAACGAGTTACAGAATCCGGCCGCAGGTATACCATAAAACGAGTATTATTGACCAATGTCCCTTCAATTTCCTTAATGATTTACTGCGAATCTTAAGGTTTAGGTTTAGTTTGGGCAAGTAGAAACACAAAAAAAACATAAACTTTACTTATTTAAGGCACTGTGGATATCTACATATTTGCAATGAGAGATATTCTATATACACCAAACTCACAAAGCAAGTATGTGATATAAACAATTATATTTTGGGTAAATGACATAATTATTTGTGTTTAAACATGTCGAATTACAAAAGGCTTACCTCATATTAATTTTATTGTTCATTATAGTTTGTAATGTTTAGTAAATAGTTATGGATTAATATAGACAACATAATAGAGAGTAATATTTCGAAAACAACTAGGTACCTCAATTTTTAATTTAATTGATATTAAAATTATTGATCCATATATCTTCTACACTTATAATAAATCTGTAGAGAGGTCAATTCTGTACATGAAATATATTTCCAAAATAACTATCACGGGGTGATAAGGGATCGATACTGATACCAAAAATGCAATCAGTAAAATTTTTGTCTGTCTGTATAACCGCTATAGAAACAAAAACTACTCGACGGATTTTAACGAAACTTGGTACAATTATTTTTCATATTCCTGTGCTGGTTATAGTATACTTTTCATCACGCTACAATTAATAGGAGCAGAGCAGTGAAGAGAAATGTTGGGAAAACGGGAGAAGTTACTCCATTATTTAAGCTTCCGTCGCGTGTGCAACATTAATGGTTAATGCTATACAGAAATCATCTTATTTTTATAATTTGGAGGTTAACTGTGAACGGATTTTACAATATTTCACCCACAAGGGGAGTAGCGGGGGCGTGAAACATAAAAAATAAAATAAATTTAAAATCTATAAGTCCTACAGGTTTAAAACTTTGCAAGGTAGTTATTTTTATAATTTGGAGGTCAACTGTCAACGGATTTTACAAAATTTCACCCACAGGAGGGGTTGCGGCGGCGTGAAAAAAAAATTTAAATCTGTCAGTACTACAGGTTTGAAACTATGCAAAATAGTTATTTTTATAATTTTGAGGCCAATTGTTAACGGATTTTACGAAATTCCACCCACATGGGGGGTTGCGGGGGCGTCAAAAAAAATTAAAATCTATAAATCCTACAGGTTTAAAACTTTGCAAAATAGTTATTTTTATTAGTTTGAGGTCAATTGTAAACCGATTTTACGAAATTTTACCCTCAGGGGGATTGCGGGGGCGTAAAAAATAAAAATTTAAATTTAAAAGTCCTACAGGTTTGAAACTTTGCACAATTGTTATATTTATAATTTTGAGGTCAATTGTGAACGGATTTTATAAAATTCCACCCACAAGGGGGCATGCGGGGGCGTGAAAAATAATCTATACATATAATAAATCTGTAGAAATGAAAATTCTGTACATTAAAGATATTTAAAAAATCAATAGCGGGGTGGGGGTGACTACATCGATATAGAACTCACAAATGTGGTTAGATTTTTTTTGTCTGTCTGTCTGTATGTTTGTGCGCGCATCACATTAAAACTACTGATCTGATTCGAATGCAGTTTTCACAGATGTATTTGTCTTCTTTCAACTTAACATCTGGTATATAAAATTTTCTCCCTCCACCCCTTTAACGATGCCGGGGGTGAATTTATTATATAACAATCAACACGCCACGTGAACTACGTCGCGGGTACAGCTAGTACATAATAGTTATGAACAAATTAGGTAAATAAATTTTTGTAATTGATGTAAAATTTTAAAAATGATTTAGTAATCGGATTACCTGGACACAAATTTATTTTCGTTTAACAATACACGAGATAAATTTTCGGTAAGTTATCTGAGGAAAAAAACTATTTGCCGTGGAAAAGGACCCTTGTCACTTTATCTACCCCTTAAAACCGGGATCGCTACCCTAAATTTGAACACACGGAAAATTCCTTTTTGTAATTTCTCTCTTGAGGACACTCCTGTCGGATAAATCGCAACTAATTTTGATAATGTATGTCTAAAGTACATGATGTCGACGTTCTTTATTAAACGTTGAGGTAGAAACTGGATATTCATGTTTTTACACTCATATAATAATTAAAACATGGCCAAAATAATAAATTCAAAAAAATATCTTTATAAATAACACCAGTTACGTTAATTATCTCTAAAAACGTAGATTACGAATAGGTATCACAAAAATGTTAAATATATTTTTATTCGAGACTAGCTGTTCCGGCGGACTTTGTACTGCATAACACTGTCGTGTCCTTTTTTCCATTTTTCATTTTTTCAAATTTTTACCATTTTGCTTTTTTTGTTTTCAATGATTTTTTTATATTAGGTATTTTATATAACATATCCACTGCACCACCGTACGGTGGCTTTATAGTACTTAATTTAGTAAGAAATTCTTGTTTAAATATATGAGATAATAACTGCGCCACCTTACGGTGGCGTCCTAATTATTTTAAAATTGTAATATCTTCTAAGATGTTCATTGAAATTAAGTGATGTCAAAGACAATTTTGTTCACAATTAAATACTCTTAATCAACAACACATTTATTTGGATAAAGATTAATATTATTACGTTGATACAACTCTTAACAAATAATGCATTAATTTCGACCAAATTTGACTACCATAAAAACGGTTCTAGTGAGTTAATCTTAAAAGATAGACATATACTGTCGCGGACATTTTTTTAGATCATTTCAAGATGAATAATTCTTTCATACATATATTTTTGGTACCTTGAACCGTTTTCGCAGCGCTCGCAATGGAAGCCCTCAAGGATCAATAATTTTCCCCGTTTTTTTCACATTTTCCATTACTTCTTCGCTCCTAATAGTTGCATCGTGTTGTTATATAGCCTAAAGCCTTTCTCGATAAATGGTCTATTCAACACAAAATGAATTTTTCAATTCGAACCAGTAGTTTCTGAGATTAGCGCGTTTAAACAAACAAACAAACAAACTCTTCAGCTTTATAATATTATTATAGATTACGTTGAAAAAAATGAAGCCAGGTAGTGAAAATATAGATCCTAAATATGTTAAATGCGAAGTATGTCAACTGACAGTTGTCACATATGTCAGTTGCCAAAATTAATATACCTACGACAAATATTTAAGTAGGCAAAAATATTTAGTTGCTAGGTAGGTATATAAATTACTAGATGTGTGACTTAACAAATATGTCAGTTCCTCAACTAAACGTATCGGTTGCCAAATATGTCAGTTGCTAAACATTTCACTTGTCAAATATTAAATTATAAATATGTTTTATTCGAGATTACTCTTAATAAAATAAAGCTAAGTAGATTAAATAAAGCAGCACTTAGATAAATGTGTTAAATGTCAAATATGTCAACTGTTAACAATCTAACCACGTCAGTTGTCAAAAATGTCATCTGTAACAAACTACATATATCATTTACCAAATATGTCAACTGTAACAAACTAAATATGTCAGTTGCCAAATATGTCAACTGTAACAAACTCAATATGATAGTTGCCGAATGTGTTAGTTGTCAAATATGTCAGTTGCCAAACATATCAGTTACCAAATATTGAGTTAAAAACATGTAAAATATCACATATGTTTCATTTGATATAACGCCTAATAAAATAAGGCCAAGTAGGTAAAATTTGTTAGATTCCAAATATGTTAAATGTTTAATGCTTAATATATCTCAACTGCCAAAAACTAAATGTGTCAGTTGCCAAATAAGTTAGTTCCTGAAGGTGTAAGTTAACATATATGCAAGTTGTCAATTATGTGTTTTGTTAAAATAAATACCTTAGTTGCTTATTATGTTGGTAACCAAATATATTAGAGTTTAAATACATTTAGATGCCACATATGTCAAGTAACAAAATATGTCAGACAAACAAAAAAGGCAGTTTTCAAATATTTTAGTTGCCGAATATGTAAGTTTCCAAATATGGAAAGCGACTATCTGCAAGACAAAAGCTAGAGAGAAAGTGTGGTATGTGTGCTCGCCTTGTCTGGCCTTGTCTCACCATGTCCCATGTTTTGTGGAGACATGGTGGGTCGAGATGAGATATCGGGAGGCTCAGTTCACAGCGTATACAATATTGTTTTTATCATTTGCCCTCGTTATTGACTTGGTTCTGCTCATGGTCGAGTTTTACAAGTGTATGAGGCATATCCCTTTATTTTTCGGCACCTGGCTTATTATTCTTCATCTAGTTGGTGGCATCCTTCGAAATGATCCCTATTTGATTAAACGACATACTTATATCGATGCCTCCACTTTCCAAAGTAGTATTGAAAGTCAGATATAGGAATCGCCTTTAGTGCATTTGTTGCATTGGTTTTAACAGTCTTCTTGTAATCGAATTGATGTCCTTAAAGCGATATTTTCAATCAAGGAAACAGTTAAAAGTCACAAGGAGTTGTGTCGGGACTATGTAGAGGCATCCAAAGCTGTACAATAATGTGTTTTGATACGGTACAAAGTTTGATGCATGCGTGGTGAAGAAGTTAGTCATCGGTTTGCCAAAACAGTGGTCGTTTTTTAAAATTTTAACGTAGTAGTATTTGCAAGGGAATCTTCGTGATGCACGACACCATCGTAATAAAAAAAAAAACGAATAGGTGAGGGTTGTGCTGAATGTACATTTAGTCCTAGGGTAAGTTTTCAAGGAAGTTCAGTTATAGTACGGGCTGGCATTTTTATGGAATCACACACAGATTTATATCTTGGTCCCACCAAAAGAGCTATCAATTCTGTAAAGTATATAAATGAAATAATGATAGTTTATGTTGTTTCACACTCAGTGGTAGGACCTAATATTCTTGTGATGCTAAAGATCGTGCTTCCTCATAGTCACAGAATACAAAACAATCTATCGAAAAAATGGAAGTCTTGACAATTACATACTTTTTGAATTTCGTATCCTATCAAATGACTCTAAAGACTGTTTCAAACGTAAGCCAAAAAAACAACATTTTGTTTTTCCTCGTATAAAATGACATAAAAGGACTTTTCTTTTTAATTTATAAGTAGGTTATAAAGATCAATAATTTGGCAATAAATTTTCTAAAAATCATTAAAATCCACCAAAACAAAAAACGTTATAAAACTTTAAATTTGTTCAAAATTTCAAAGTGCCCGATTATCAAAACCTCGATCACTCCAACTTGATCAAACTTGGGAAATGCCCCAAGATGACATGCCAAAGAAATTTAACTTTGTAAGAAAATTTACCACTAAACTGGGAAGCAAATCTGAATGGGACGAAAACACCATATTGGGGCTACGCCAAAACGCCATAAAATGGTACACGGACGGCTCCAAGACAGATAAAGGAACAGGAGCAGGGGTGTTTGGACCTAGAACCAAATACTCAGAAAGCTTGGGTACGTACCCAAGCATCTTTCAAGCGGAAATTCGTGCCATCGAAAGATGTATAGATTTAACTACTTGATTGCAGTTTCCTGCTAATCAATTGTCATTTCAGTAAAACGTTTATCAAATAGATGTCAAAGATAATAGAATAATAATAATAGATGTATAGAATTTAACATTGAAAGGAACTATCGTAGACAGAAGATTGTAATCATGTCAGATAGTCAAGCAGCTATCAAAGCTCTGAACTCAGATACAATCAATTCAAACATGGTCAGGGAATGCCTAGGTAAATTAAATGAACTAGGACAGAATAACACTGTTACCCTCCTATGGGTTCCAGGACACGTAGGAATAGAAGGAAATCAGACAGCAGACAAGCTGGCAAAAAAAGAAGCTGAAACCCCATATCTGGGACCAGAACCATCCTGTGGGATCAGCAGTAGTACAATCTTAGAAAAACTAAAGAAAAAATGGATAGCTTAAAATCCAAGTACTGGAATGATCTAGAAGGATTAAGACAATTGAAGACGTTCCTGGGAAACTATAACCAGAAGAGATCTCACAGCTGTCTTAACCTGAGTAAGAAAAATCTCCGAATTATAATAGGAATACTAACCGGTCGCTGTCAATTAAGAGGACACATGAAGAAACTAGAATTAGTAGATGAAGCAAACTACAGATTCTGTGAGGGAGAGGATGAAACCTCAATACACATACTTTTAGAATGCATGGCATTAAGTAATTCTAGGGTCAAATACCTAGGGTCATACGAAATAGAAAGGGAAGAACTACCTAATTTAAAACCCAATGATATCCTAAACTTTCTAAGGAAGATAGGACTAGAAGAGCTGCTATAAGTCTGAGGAATCATCAGAAATATAGCAAGAAAAGGGGGACACAATAGATCTTATAATAGGTCGCAGGTGTATCTGTCACCCCTAACACCACACCATACATCATAGCGGTAAGTGTATAAATGACTGAATGTTTTTTGTATATACTTTTACGAGAAGTTTTTAAAACATTGTGCTTATAAAATGTGTCTTCACCATGATCAATACGATTATAAAGATATAGAGAAATCTTTGAATCTTCAAACGTTACAACAAAGAAGAATAAACTCGGATATGATCTTTCTTTACAAAATCCTGATGGGCAAAATTGATTGCACCGATTTGTTAAAAACAATAATTTTAAAAGTTCCTGCTGACCAAACGAGAAACCTGGAAACGTTTGCGATTCTTTTTTGTTCCAATAACTACACATTTAATTCTCCGGTGAACAGATTGATGCGTCTGGGCAATACATTTCCTCAGGAGATTGATCTCTTTTGAATGAACACTTACACCCTAAGTAACAAATTCTCCTAAACGAGGTATTGTATGTTGGCTTTTTACATTTCTTATTTTTCATTACATACTATGTTTATACTATTTTAATTAATTTTGACTCTTACATGATCTTATTTTATCGTATTATACTTTACATGTATTTTGTTTGTGATTATGACTACTTTTTATTATTGTACTTTGTGTAAATAACTTAATTTATTTCAATAATGTTTCGTTATGTATATGCATAAAATTGTTATTAAATCTTTTGTAATTTTGCCATATAATTAATTTTTGTATATTGGGTCTTCCCGTAATTTTTTTTAATAAATTAATAAATAATGAACACTAACCTGTCCTACATTGACGAATCCATGCTTAGCAGCTATAGCATTAGCAGCATCATGACCGCCAGGAATATGAACAGCAAACTGGTTGTGATAGATTCTTGACTCTCTGTTGGTCACTTTAGATTCAGATTGAACCGCGACAGACACGACTACCACTACACTCAATAACACACTACGATATGTACACAACATATTATCGAACGCGATTTAAACAGGATACGTTGTTAAAAATAGTAGAATATTGGAAACGGATAAAATTAAAGTAGCCAGTAGCTTAATCATATAGGTTACTAATCGCTAACGCCGATGGCTGTGTACCTGAAATAAAAAAATATAATATTAGGTTTTTAAAATATGTTTAGTTTTGAGTAAAGTGTTAAAAAGCATAATACACATTGCAATATAGACACACATGCATAGGTTTTGTACGGACAAAACAGTCGTTCAAAAGAAAAAGTGAGAATAATACAGATTTATATGTAAATATGTTGAATAGATACATTTTTATACAGCGAATATTACTATAGCACTATGTTAATGTATATTTTATACAATAATAAATACGTCTATAGGTATTCAAGTGTTAGTGGAAGTGTTAGTTGTTGACAGTATGATACAAATCAAATGTATAGTTTTGGCCACAAAAGGTAAGACAATATTGCAAATAATAAATAAATTATGGTTAATCTTCAAAAAAAAATCTTATATTTTATTGAAGTAAAACTTCTTTAGGCGCGACTAGGAGTAACTCAGTAATTCTAACGTAACGCAAAAAACCTAATACAAAAAACCTAACACGATTCCGCCTACTATATTAAATAAAAGTTAAATCTGTAATTGTATATTACATTAGGCAACATAATATACAATATTTTGCTGATCTGTCAAATTGACAGCTTGTCAACCAAAATACATTGTTGGTGAATAGTTTTACGCCTAAAATTTGTGTATAAAGTGTTTGTTTTAAATATGAATAAACAAAGTGGATTTATTAATAAAGAAAGTGATGAAAAAATATTGAATAAAAATGAGTGAGTACTCTATATGTATACATTTTATTTTCCTGTGAATCGTTTAAAAAATCAATGTTGAATAGAAGATATAAAGTTATTTGTACAGAAAATTAATGCACTATAAAGTCTATCTATAAATGTATTGAAATTTCCAGATGGGGATCTATAAATATTTAATATACAACAGATGGTTTAAAGTATTTTAAAAGAGATACTGGAGATTTCAATATCTACTTCAAGTGATAAATTAGTCAAAAAATCGTGTTTCTTAATTTCAATGGAAGATTTTGTCAAAATTAGTACACCGCCATGTGATTTATTAGTTCCATTGAAGTAACAGTAACAAAGTAATTATTAAATCGTATGTAGCCTATATTGTCATTATTGGACCATGTTTCGGATAGACATAATATGTCTGGTTCATATTGCTTTAAGATTAGGTCTATTCTATTAGTTTTGTTAGAAATTGATTAACAGTTAACATTTAAAATACGGAAGAAATGATCAGATTTCTCATGATTTTCACACACACACAGTTCTTTATGTTTCTGCTGACTTCCTTGCGATACATTTTGCGATACGCACGTCAAAATATTTGATTAGCTAACTTAACCTAACCGTTAATTTCTGTAAAAATTTTATAAAACGTGAAAGTGAATTTAATGAATTTTAGATAAATTAAAAAACAAAATAGTTGTCACTTGAATAAAATGGCGGATTCTCAAGAATATTTTACTCTTTCATCAATAAATAATAATAATAAACGAAAAAATCGAAAACCTGTAGCTACTTGTTAATAAACATATTTTGAATTTGAATTTATTTTGCGATGATACGTACGTCAAATAAGTTTTACTTCAATCGCGTGTAAAGGTTACACGCACACTCTTTTTTTTATTTTCTTGTTTCATTCCCTATTATTAGTTAAGTAAGTAAGTGTTATTTAATAATTTACAACAAGTCTGAGCCTATTCTGAGAACACCTACATTTATTTTTTAAGTCAAAATATTATCGATAAGGCTTGTTTAGTATTGTTATTATTTCCTCATAATCATCATCCCTGCCGTTTAATCCTAGTGGATTATGGCAATGCAGAGGCATATCGTAATCCGATTTTCCAGGTGGATTATTCCTGTTTAGTCTATTTCTTTATAGGTCCGCATGTGTTTTTGTGGCGTTGGTTATCTTTTTCCAATCTTTTCTGTTTCTGCATTTTATCTTCCATTCTTTTATTTTTATTACTATTGCGTCTTCCTCCATCTGATTCAGTCATATTAACCTGGGTCTTCCTCTTCTTCTTGGTCCTAGCGGTGTCCAGTTCGTAATTCTTTCATTTTATTTCTGTAGGTTTCTTCACATTATGTGACCTGCCCATTCTACTCGCCTTGCTTTTATGTATCTTGCTATGTTCTCTCCTTCCATTCCTTGTTCAACTTCTTTGTTACTCTTTATTCTTATTTTCCATTCACTTGTTATTTTCGGTACCAATATTGATCTCATTATTTTTTTTCCACTATTCTTAGATCTTCTTCATCTTTTTTGTTAGCGTCGTGGCTTCTATTGATAGGTTATAACTGGTCTAATCAACGTCTACATTTTGATTTTTGTTTTTCTGCTGAGGTTTTGGATCTGAGTAGTTGTTTATTCCTTCCAAAAGCTTTCATACCCTTCTGGATTCTCTCCTGTATTCTCTCTTTGCTGCTGTTTCCTATTGTTACTTCTAGATAGTTAAACTTGGTAACTTCTTCAAATTTAAATTTTCCCGTTATTATTACCTAGTCTTTTTCCAGCAACTTCGTTAACTTTCACATATTTGATTTTGCTTTCAATTATTAATCCCACCTTTTTTGCTTCTATATCCAAATTGTTTATAGCTTTTATTAAATCTTTCATTTCCTCTGATACAACCTTTAAATCATCCGCATAAGCAATCATTTGTGTTCCATTCATTATTATATTCGTTCCGTTTAGTTTTGCTTCTCTCAGAACATGTTCTAATACTAGATTAAAGAGGGTGGGAGAGATTGGGTGTCCTTGCTTTACACCACTATTTATATTTACTTAGTCAGATATTGTTCCCTGAAATTTTATTTTTGCTTTGAAGTTCTGTAGGCACATTTGCTGTAGTTTTATCAGTGTGTTTGGGATTCCTATCTTTTTTAATGCCCTTCCGATTTTAGTTCTATTGATATAGTCGAAAGCACTTCTGAAGTCGATAAAAGCTGTGTGTAGTTGTTGTTATATTCCCTGTTTTTCTGTATTATTTGTTCTACTATACGACAGACCTCGTATTTAAATATACTCTCTATATATTCTTTGTAGCATCAATTAAACCTATATTGTCTTATATTATGTGAGGATCTTTGTCTCCCTGAAATGAATAATAAATCAATAAGTTTAAAAATGGCCCTTGTTTATTTTATTAATCGGTTTTAATACGCATAAAATCTTTCTTTTACATTTTGTTCGTCTCCGAATCAAGATAGTAACAGCTGGTAATTGTTAGTGAACTTGTGCAGTGAACGCCATTTTTTTTGAGTGTACATTTAACTTGGCTATATTGGAGCCATCCTAACGGGATTTTAAATGATAACACTTTTATTAATCTAAGCCTCATTTGTGTAATATTCCTTTGGTGATATTTTTTTTTGGGTAGGCGTTAGATTACTCCATTTTATGGGATTTAATTAATTTTGGAATTCACCGATAAGTTTTAAATCACGATTAATTATATTGTCTTCTCTGATACCGACATCGACATTCAATTATAGAACAATTTGCAAAAATCTCGATTCGTGGGCTGCGGATTAAGGAGTACGAGAAATAAAAAAATACAGGGTGATAGTGGACTTAACACCGTCAGACAGACTACTTTAACCTAATCACACTAAGGGGTTCTTGGACCTGGCGAACATTTTCTTGGTCCTGGCCAATCTTTCTTGGTCCTGGCTAATCTTTCTTGAACCTGGCGAACATTTCCTTTGGCTTGGCGCAAGCACCCACATTCCCTTGGCCTGGGTTATTATTTTGGAGTATCTTTCTTGGACCTGGCGAATAGTTGTTCTTAGATCTGGAACAGCAATTCTTGGTGTGGTGTAGAATCTGTCCACTACCTTGGACCAACGCAGCACGACACCTCCACCTGTGCAGTGAGAGGCTATTACAGGAGACCTCTCACCAAAAGCATCTGCGCCAGTAGAGCGCAACCACAGATAAGCCAAGTTTAATTATTGATTCCGACTCTTTCTTATATTTCCATATTTTTTTGTAGTGGATGTAATACATTGTAATTATAAGCTCATAGGGTTTAATTTTATTATTATGCACTGGGTGATCACTCTTTCCTTGGTTTGCCAATAGTTGTGTGGCATTATTTTATTTTATATGTTTATAAATTGTATCTTTATATATTGTTGGGTTTATTGTAGATTACAGTGAATATAAGAGATAGATCTATTTTGGTGTCTTACTCAGCAAATCACCCACTCACCTCACCTGTTCAATTAATAATTTTGATTGAGATTCTTTCTTTATTTAGTTATCTCCAGCGAGGTAGGTCAGTGACTGGACCAACAGGGGTTTCCGATTTGTACCGTCTAAATCGGTGGCGCGACTCACTTTTTTCTTGTACTTACCCTCTACGGCTGAGCTGGGCATAATTTGCCAGTAGAGAAGACCACATACCGATCTCAGCTGGAGTTAGAAATTCAATTCAAACAACTTTAATAACTTTTCAAAATTTGTTTTTTTTTCATTTTTATTAAAAGTACGTGGCAAATTTTTTAACAAAAGTCAAATAAATATAAAAAAGATTTAATTCCTTTTTAAGTTTCTGACAACCAGATGGGATTTTCTTTTTAAAGATAAAATTTAATAAATGAACAAAAACTTTTTTTTTATGTTTTTTTGTTTGTTATCAACTTATTCTTGTTTTAAAATAAAGAAAATAACATTTAATTCTGTTTCTCTCAATTTGCTTTTTGTACAATTTTCTTCCTTGCATAAAATTTTATATCTTTTTCAGATATGACAGACGAGCTTTGACAAGAATAATAAAATAAGCAAGGGCAAGGACATTTCCAAAGATATTAATGTAATTTATATTTTGGTGGTAATAACTTCCCCATATATTAGAAGAAAAAATAATAATTGACGAATATTTAAATTCTTCTACTAAATAATTTTCTTGCATATTATATTTTATTAATCAAAACTGTTAACTAGCAGACTTTTAATTAATTGACCAGTTCATTACATCTCCATGCCTACATGCTTTTTCTGCTAATTACAATGTGCCACGAAGCATACCTATTATCAACCATTGTCTTTGTTGTTTACCCCTCTTGTTGAAAATGACATACCTAAGGGTCCTTCAGTCATTAAAGGGAGTAAAAAATTCTATTTGGAATTATTTTCTCTCTAGCTTTAAAATTACATTTTACTCGAAAAACAAATACCTAAAGAATATAAAACACATTATTTGTTAAATGACTACCTCAAAAATTACATAATAAACAAACAGAGGGATATAATTATAAAGTTTTTGGAACGGAGTTTCTTTTCGCGCGTTAGGTACGACTGATTCGTGGACTGAGGCTAGCCGAAAAAATTCAGACCAAAAGTTGTCACGACACGACACTCACACATGTTTGTCTGTCTGTCTCTCTCTCTCTCTCTCTCATAGATAGATATACCTATTGTTAATTCCTGTTTTAAATTAAAATAAAAAGTAAAAATAGGTACATGTATGTCATCTAAACCTCTGGTATTGTATCAATGGAAACTTTTGTTAAAAGAAACGAACTGTTGAAAATATTTAGGTGATAATGAATTTACTATTTTCTATTTTGCTTTGAACAGTGTAATGTCGTGACTTTGTTAAGTTTATACAGGTTTTTTGGAGATAATAAATAATAAAATAATACAAAATAATAACAATAATGAATCCTGAGAGTGTTTCTGTTCTGCACAAGTTCCGGACATTGCTGATGGATTTAGGTAAGAAGAGATCTAATACAGACAATAATAAATGCTTATGTATGTATAAACACTCTGTTGTGTTTACAAATTGTAATTCCTTCACTAATAATTAATCGAAAGGAACTTCGTTCCATCCGGGTGTCCCTTGACACCTCTCACTTTTTTTTGCAGAATATTATATAGATTTCTTTACTAACTCTTTTGATACTGTCGGTAAATAAACATCATAATTTGAATTTCTGGTGAAGTAGCCATGACTAGGTCTTACAGAAAAAGATGTGGGTGTTTACGAATTAGGCAAACAATTTCCAAGATAAATAAAGAGGGAAGCGTCAAAATTCCATAATTTTTAAAGTAGCTTCTGGAGTGAGTTGTTTGATTGAGGACAAACAGATATCCTATCGCTCTTTTGTGCAATTTTATTAGTAGTAGAACCCTAGAAAGAAAGACCATATCGAAGATGGGACTGGAACAACCGAGAAATATGTTATTTTAGCCGATGAAATTTTACCGAATCAACGTTTCTGATTTGCCTTATATTTGGAATCAAAAAAATAAGAGCTCTTTTATAGCATAAAGCTAATGTTTTATCTACGTTAAAAATTTGCTTTATATTTTACTAAAATAAATTTTTAACCCATACATTGGACAAAACCTTAATAAGTAAACCTTATAAATGATACGATATAATCTCAATCATCAACAAAAACTGACCGCACATCATTTTTGTAATCCTGAAATAACGACCAGATCAAAGTAAAGCTTCCCGACCAAAGTACATCGCTTGATGTCAATTAGATAAGAGTAACATGCTACTAATTGGGTACTTGTACTTGATTACTCCGCCAATAGTAATTGTCACCGATTCCATCTAACGCTAGTTCTGTGGTTATGGCTCTATAACTTGCTGTCTTACCGCGTTTGATGCAGCGACGCAATTTATCAACTGAATGGGTAAATTCAAGAATAGATATTCTTTTAAGTTATAAAAATGTTCTTGATATGGCACAATTTGTGATTATTTTCATAACTTTTTAACTATTTTTAATGATTAGTAATATAGTTATCATGAATATACCTACTTCACAAAGATTAATTTATTGTATTAATCAATATTGAGCAGGGATCTGATAAACACGATTCCTTCTTCTATATGTGATCATACAAGTTAATTTTTATAGAATTAAACGATTTCTAAAATAATTTTTTATTTTTAACCTTTGTTGAGTGGTTTACTGGATTAATCTACTACTCAGGATATTCCGAAATAAAATCCTACATTGGGAAATAGGTTCACACTGATGTGGCCACATCACACCTCCTGCGCTAAAGGAGATATGTGAAAATCACAATATATCGGCTATTCTGTTTTTGGTATCTGAGTACGTTCGTTCCAACGCGTAATAACAGTCTTTATAACCAGCTGTTATCGAATATTAACCTTTTAGCGTTACTCGAAACTGGACGCTAAATTGTGATGTATTATTCGTCCCACATCAACAATTGAACTTTTTTTTTATCAAATATGTTTTAATTTCTGGACTTTTTTGTTTAAAAAATTTTATGACCGTGCTTTGAATATTACACAATCCAGCAGTCTTCCTGCAAAATACTTGTTAGTAAGCTTGTAGCGTTTTAAAAAACCCTGTTAATTAAAATTCTTTATAAACAATCTGTTTTTATCTAGGCCTACCCTGTACTCGTAACATATTAAATAGAACATTCGACTACTTGAAATCTAACGAACTTTTCAAAGCGAAGTTATCGATTTTTTTTCTTGACTAATCAAGGATTGCGTTACAAATCAGGTGATCTTCGCGGGGGTATCTTAGGCGGCTTTTTGGTTCTAACGGATTCATTCGTAGGGCGGTGGTCTTGCTGAGAACAGCTTGATGCACTTAGTTAGAATCTTTCCGGTTTTTTTTGTTACCTGAAACTTATAAAGTAATAGTGTTCCTAGTGCCGATTAAAAGGTTGGTAGTTTCTCAGAAATGGTTTTGTGAATACCACCTGTAAGTACCTGTGGATGAGGCTCAAGAAAAGTCGAATTTTTAACGTATTTCCGAGATTAAGCTTGGACGCTGATCTAGACGCTTAGGAGCCATTTGTAAGTTTTTTTTATTGTATCGTTACTATTTTCACTACAAAAAAAGAGTACTGTTTCTTTCTTTGGATATTGAATTTAATTGTATTCAATATTGACAATACCTACGTATCAAGATTTAAAGTAGGGACTGTCATCAGGCCATGAAAACCCTGGGAGAGTACAACAAGGTTATCCTTAGTTGGGTTCCGGGGCACAAAGGTATCGCTGGCAGTGAGGGAGCAGACAAGTGGGCAAACAAAGGAGCTGAAAGCCCGCTCATTGGCCCAGAGCCGACGTGTGGTATTGCTTACAACACAGCACGAAGAGCTGTTCGCCAGTGGATGGGCATAGAACATCGAAAGAGCTGGGAAAGAACAGAAGGTAAAATACAGTCAAAGAGAATGCTGCAGACACCTACTGGTACTATAGCGGCAGATGCCCTTGGGCTGAGGAGGAAGACCCTGCGGAAAGTGGTTGGCTTCATCAGCGGCCACTGGGTATTTCGCGGACACCTACATAAGATGGGAATTCAAGTTGAAAACCTCCTATGTAGAAAATGCGTTGAGGAGGAGGAAACAGCCTTCCACGTGATATTCATGTGCCCAGCCCTGCAAGGTCTGCGTGTGAGATCCCTTGGCCTACCGACTGGAGATCAAAGGGAAGAACGGGCAACCATAGTCAAAAGAATCTCTTGGTTCATTAAGAACCTGGGATTTGACGAAGAATGAGGACCTGTGAATGAGGGTGCACAATAAGCTGTACTAGCTGCGATGCAATCCCATGGACTACCTCTAAGCCTGGCCCTCTTAAAAAAAAAAAAAAAAGATTTAAAGTAACAAGTGACCGTAGAACACAGAGTGTGATTCAGTTTTTTTGAGAAGCCGGTGTTTTTTATTTTAATATTGGAGATTGGGTTTAATTGTTTTTAATATTGATAAATAACTACTGATCAAGATTTAAAGTAACCAGTGACCGTAAAACACAGAGTGTTATTCAGTTTTTTAAAAAGCCGATGTTTTTTTATTAAACATTTTTTATCTGTACCTCTTATTTGTATGTCTAATAATTATAACTGGTAATGTAAGTACTCTTTTAACTCGAGTTAATACAAAAGCAAAATGTGATTTTAATATTTTTTTATCTAGATTTCATTTACTTCACTTTTCGCTTTACAGGGTACACAAAAATAACAAAACAATATACCTAGCTGTTATTTTGTGTAACGAAAGATGTTTTTGAACTAATCACAAAGGTGATTGGTAATATGTATTTGTATTTACTGTTTCTAACATAGATGTCTATTTTTTTATTTTTTTTGTCTCATTTATTATTAAACCAAATAATAAATACTGTTTATGGTTTATGTTATTCTGATCAGTACTTTCAGTTAAAGTACTAAATTTTGATTTTTTTTAAACATATTTTTATCTTGCAAGTTGAAACTCTAACCATTAGGATAAGTAAAGGAAAATATAAGTATAATTATCTTATTAGTTTTATAAATAAAAGTGTGTAATTTTAACTCTAGCAAGAATATCCACCAGGTCACCTTATCTAGTTCATATATCTTTCTTATTCTATCTGGGTTTCTTATATTTCCCCATCCTCAGGATAAAAAACATAAGTGGTCCCATTTTCCTTTCTCTTTCATTTCTTTCTTTTCCTCTCTTTTGTCCCTTTTAACTTTTATTATTCTGTTAAATATATCTTTCTTATCTTTTCAATATTTTGTCATCTAGCTCGGTCGAATCCACGCTCGCTCTCCACCAACCAACTGAGTGCCGTTCGCACTAGTTAATCTTTTCAAACGAGCATTTACCACCTTTCGATAAAAAGAGGTTACAAGCTGTCTGAATTTGCTAGTTATAGAAAGCTCATAAGTATTTTTGTCAATTTAAGTCATTTAAACTACATTATTAAAAAAAATTCGAACATGTGAAAAGTTGTGATTAAAGCTACCACGCAAACTTGCAAGGAGAATATTGAGGAATACGAGAATGTTGTATAATAAAAAAAAACTACGGCTACTACAACGAAAAAACAAAATTTTGATTATTTAACCAGGTATATTTATACAATGTGTGGGAGTGTATAGATGTATGCGTGTACACAGGACTCTGCACGCGCAGTAGCATGTTGGTGATTTAAACTTATATTTTCTTCTACTAACGCACCTATAAAAGTTTTTACTAAAAAAATTATAAAAAGTATAAAATGCAAGTACATGTTTCGTTGAGGCGAATATTTTTTAAAATACCTCGTCTTGATATGTATATCGTGCAAAACAACGGAATATATAGAAAATTGAAATATAGTCGTGTAAGTTGTAGTGCACTACATCTATTTCCAGGACAAATATTTCAGAGAGAATCCAAGGATTTCTAGGCATGCAAAATGTAAACTAAACAGAGTCGTGATACAACATATTTTACATATATATGAAAAAGAAACAGGTTTATACGATCGGCCTTTGTTTTCTATATGGTTACTAAAACAACATCTAAATGTTGTTAGGTATACGTTTTTTACTTTTACAGATTTGAAAGAAATTAAAATATTTTACAAAAAATCATCTTAACTGTATTACATAAGTAAAAAAGTACCTGGATGACCGAGCTTTGCTCGTGTAATGTCAGTCAAATTTTGCAAGCATCTTACTTTAGCAGCACGTGTGGGACGAGCAGAAACATGATTATTTTTATGACGGTATCCTTGAAATGAGTCTTCACTGTGAGAAGTTTGAGAATCCTGATCAGTTTGATGACGATGCTCTTCTAGGTGTTCTTGAGACGAGTTGCGGCTTCGTGAAGTTAGATTGTTTATAAGCGTTTTTTTCCAAGATCGTTTAGGCATTTTTAAATGAACACGTGCATTAAGAAGACACAAATAATATAAATAAACAATTGATTTCTTAGTCCAACCCCAAAACAAACACTCATTGACTTCGTGTTACTTAACAACGTCATCTGCTGGAATAGCTTTAGCTGTTGTCGTGTCGTTAAAGAAATTAGTTGCTCACAATTAAAAAAAAAAAATAGTATTATTATTCGCCAACAGATGTCAGGAAGAGTCATATTTTTCAGTTTAAATTGGGACTACTCAAACGCCACCTTTTTCTTATTTTTCTTCGAATAAAAAAAAGTAAGCTTATGTTTAAGTTGATTATCGATAAAACACGAATAAAATGACATTTTCTAAAAATGATTCCTAGCTAGATCGATTTATCGCCCCCTAAACCCCCTATATACTAAATTTCATGAAAATCGTTGGAGCCGATTCCGAGATTCCAAAAAACACGAATAAAATGACGTCTTCTAAAAATAATTTCTAGCTATTAGATAAGTATACGCTATACTTTTTCTACAGACGCTTATGATCTATTTTTTCCTTAATCTTTAAGATTTATGATTTTAACACTTACTCCCAATTTAACAGATTTGCTTAACCGAATTCACGTGTAAACTAAATCTTAACCAATTTAATCTTATTAATCTTTGTGCATTAAATATTTCTACTACATAACTTTTTGTACTATAGTCGGGCCGTTCAAAAGATGGAATTCAAGGATGCGTGATCAGTGAATACGGGCATCTGGACGACTTAATCTCACGATGTAACGCCCTGCAATAAATGAAGGACAATTTAGACTGCACTCATACAAGAGATGATATAAACTGTGGGCCGAAATAAAGGAGTACATTTGTCTCGTGATCATTCCATCTTTTGAACGGCCCGATTATAGTAATTGTTAATTTTTTAGGGTTAAATATTAATTCAACAGAATTACTGTTCTACTTTACTGTTATGTATGTGCATAATATAAACAGACCATTTATTTAATATCGAAGGATATTGTAAAAGATTTGATTTATGGGCTATGCAACTTTTTTTAATTTGCACTAAAACGGCACTGAATCAGGATGAAAATAGCGATTATGTATCAGAAACGGGGTTGCATGCTTTTAGCTTAACAGGAATTCAGTCACAAAGAGGATTATTTAATGAGCTCCTAGAGGTGGAGGATGTAAGCTGGGGTAATATGGGGTTGTACATCTATGTAAGTTTAATTTGTTAAGTGACAATTGACAAAATGTTTGTTTAGATTTCTGGACAATGTAAAAGAACATAAAATTTAATAATAAAGTTATACTTTTAATAGGGACTTAAAAACGTAAAAAAAGCGACAGAAAAAAGCGTTACATCTCCAGCGAAAAGGGCAAAACATAAACGAAAAAAATTACAGATCTCATGTAAAAGTAAAATTTATGAAATATTTAGAAATTTAGGAAATACTGGTGAGAATTTATTTTTTCTACAAGCATGCGTAAAACAACACTTTCCCGCAGGCATTTTAATTCAGAAAATATCTCTTTCCCGCACGCATTTTTTTTTTATTAATTAGAGATGTTTTCCGATAACCTTTTTACAAATTATTGTATTATTATCTTTATCCTGTTGGACTACATACAAATAGTAAAAAAAATTAAGATTATTTTACACGAAAATAGGGATTTTTAATATGTTTGTTTTAAAAAAAATCATAATTTATTAAATCACCCCTGTAAACCTTACTCAAAGCAACAACAAACTCACCTGTTTAAGTAGGGTTGCTATAGCTACAGTCGTGTATTTATTGACACTATGAAAGATTTAATTGTCACAATCGCATCTTTTCAAGTATCTAAATAATTTTCGAGGTGATTTTGCTTGTAGAAAAAATATTGATCCTAACTCTTGCGGAAATTAACTTTCCCGCACTTAACTGCTTGCCCGAACTCCGCTTCGCGTCGTTCGGGCATCGGCAGTTCGCGTGCGGGAAAGTATAACTTTCCGCACTTGTTAGGATAATAACTATTTACACCTTAACTTTCTACCCAACCTCTATACAAAAAAATACGTGATAGATAAAAAAATCAAAAAACGTCGTTAACCTATATACAACAATAGTGTAATTATTGTTCTAAATAATAAACAACAGTTTAACGTTTTTATAAAGGGTTTTTCAATTGGCGTGGGTAGATTTTGACACCCCGTGGCGGCCATTTGGGTTTGGTGACATCTTTTAAATCTTTTGTTTATTCCAAATCATCATGGCAAGTTACACGATTGAACAGCACGTTCAAATGATAAAACTTTATTATCAAAATGAGTGTTCGTTAACGCAAACGCTACGCGCATTGCGCCCATTTTAAGGAAGACGTGGTGCCCCTTCACAGTCGACTATTCAACGATTGGTGCCATTGTTGGCCAAATTTAAGACCACCGGTTCAGTAAACAATCAGCCAACATCCGTACGTTCAAGGAATGCAAGATCGACCAAGAACATCGCCGCGGTCCGTGGAAGTGTACAACAGAACCCGAGGCAGTCTATTCCTCGCCGTGCACAAGAACTCGGCCTTTCGCAGACTTCAACTTGTCGAATTTTGCGTCGGGACTTGGGCCTACACCCGTACAAGATCCAAATTAGCCAGAAGCCGTTTGTTCACTGACTGGACTTAGAATCGTTTGGACGAGGACCCCAATTTTGGCCGAAAAATCATCTTTAGTGACGAGGCGCATTTTTGGATGAATGGCTGTATTAACAAGCAAAATTGCCGTATATGGGACGCCACCAACCTACTCGAGGTTCACCATCCTTAAAAAGTTACCGGTTGGTTCGAAATTTGGGCCGACGGCGTCATTGGTCCGTACTTTTTTGAAAAGGGCGTTGGTGAGGCGGTCACTGTCAACAGCGAGCGCTACAAAACGATGATAACCAATATCTTATGGCCCAAATTGAACCATATGGACCTAGACGAAATGTGGTTCCAGCTGGACGGCACTAGGTGACACACAGCAAACGACACGATTGAAATTCTGCATGAACGATTTGCGGGTAAGGTTATCACTCACAGGGGTAATGTGAATTGGCCACCAAGATCATACGATTTGACCTCGCTAGACTTTTTCCTGTGGAGTTTTTTGAAGTCGCAGGTCTATGCAAAAAAAAACAATCGACCGATGCCCTAAGGTGAACATAAGACAGGCCATCGCTCAAATTCAGCCGGATCTATGCGGAAAATTGGACAACTCGGATTCGTGCCACCGTAAGAAGCCAAGGCGGGCATTTAAATAATGATGTCGTATTCCACACTTAATGGCATACATGCGCCTTTCAAATAAAAAAAATGTGAGCCGTCACGGGACGCCTGGCAGATGTGAAACATCGACATTATTGTGTAAAAGTAATATGCAGAAAAGAACAGATTGTGATAGGAACTAAATATGTCATAATGATAAAATAAAATATTACGATTTTTTCCAGATAACGATGACTATTTATTGAATAAATTTAAAAAGTGATTTCGTTTAGCTTTTTATTTAATTGCCTTAAATTCAATAATCTTAAAAAAGGAAATTATTAAAACACAAATTTATATAGAAGTACGTTACTATATTAATATAATTGTAGTTACTTCATAATTTTAGTACAAACAAAAAGCGATACTAAATAAAAAATAGGAAAATGATGAATTTAACTATGAATACAACTTTATCGTTGAATAACTTTTAAACGGTATTTAAATGGGAAATGTATTATGATTTAGGCACGGGTTAATGTGAATATTAAGGGCTGGTTAAGGTCTGATAATTTTTGTTAGGTCATAATCTAAAAATTTGATGGGTGTTTGGAGAACAAAACCAAATCTGGGAAATAACGGACTCCCCAATGTATATAGAGTAGGTAGGTACTCACTCATTTTTATTCATATTTTTTCATCACTTTCTTTATTAACACTTTGTTTATTCATATTTAAAACTAAATACACAAATTTTACGCGGACAACTATATGACAACTATTCACCAACAATCTATTTTGATTGACTAGCTGTCAATTTTACAGGTCAGCAAAATATGTAGGTATATTATGTTGCCTATACAAACAATCATTTTTATATATATAGAATAGATAGTAGGCGGAATCGAGTTAGGTTTTTATGAAACAATTCATACCCTGTCCCGCCAAATTTTTGAATCGATGAGCTTCTTCCCCCTATTGTTGGCGCGCCACCGTCGCGTCGCTCAAAACATGACACCAATTTCATATAAGATATCAGTACATCTCTTATCGATTATTATCGATGCGTTAGGTTTTTTACGTCATGACGTCACCGTCGCCACGCCAGAAATCTGATTTACGTGCCGCTATAGATGTTTCACATCAAAAATAATTTTGTTAATACCTCACACAGCTTGTTTTATTACATTTCAACATCTACCCGCCCTTATTGAAAAACCCTTTATATATCACACCTAATTTTAATTTTTACAAATAAATTTTAAGTTATTATGTACAAAATAACCTTTGCCACTAAAAACAAAATAGTTCAAAAAATTGTATACAAAATTATAGGAAAAGTTAAAAATTCTGCTTGACTTCTAGTAAAATGGAAACACGGTAATAAACTAACATCCCTTAGTTCTTTTATAAAGTTTTAAAGATTTAATTTACTAAGTCATTATTAAAGTTAGGTAAAAAAAACTCTTTTATTATATTTCACGCGAACTAATCATTTTATAGTCTTTGTCAACTCTTTTTTTTTTAGCAAAACCAATTAAGTTAAGTATAAAAGCGCAGTAAACCTAATAAATTACCCTTTGTTACAACTAACATTGTAAAAACAAATATAATTAATAGAATTCTGTAGAAATAGTAACAATAGGTATGTACAAAAATAGTTTATTGGAGTTTAATGAGGCTCGTTAATCTCACTTTGTTTAAAAGTTGTGTTCATATGGTTAGTTGTATTTCTAAAGTATAGGTAATAAAAAATTTTATTTTCCAAATACAAATACTACATTACTATGTTTTACCTATTTAAATGTTAAATACTAGTTTTAATTTTTTTACTTGTGCTAGTTTTAAATAAGCAAAAAAAAGGGTGTGGCAGTCAGTGGGACAGAAGTTATACTTCTATTCACGCGCCGGGATTCAGAAATTTGTATGCGAATGATTTAGCAAAATCATATGATATTCGTGTTCAGCGACCCCAAAAACCTCTTAGTACCGAGTACACACTCATTTTGTATCGAATTTGCAAAAAAATCCTGGAGACGAGGTCCGTCTTAAGTACAAGGTGTTTCGGACACCATCGCCATTATCATATTCGTATTCAGCGACCCAAAAACCGCCGAGTACCAAGTGTGCACAGAATTTACATAAAACCCCAGGATAAGAGATAAATACCCTGAGGACTTTCGGCATCATGATATTCGTTTTCAGCGACCCCAAAAACCCCGAGTACATTAATTGAACCCATTTTCAGCAATACTTACCAAGTTGTAATTTTTCTCTCTATTGTGTTTCGTAATGCACTTTTCGAATGCAGAAATGCAATTTCCCATTTTTACATTATGAAAAATAGCAAAAAATTTTCTGATGCAAAATCCAATGCAAAAAAAACGCATTCTGATCCATCTTACGTAACAAAATTCGGAGGTTTTGAGGATTCTTTATTTCCTCGACTATTCGTAAAAACTCTGTCTATGTAGCCAATAATCTCAAAAGCATAGTGCAAGATATACTGCAACCATGTGACGATACTACAATACAATACTCATTACAGAATATTATTATTAATATTATTAATATAAAATAGTAAACTTAATATGTTAACTTACGTGACAGAATTATAAAATAATCTGTCAAACATAATGTGATACGTCACTATGATATTCAAAACATTAGCTCAGACTGTTTTTTGTATATCTATCTCTTTTCAATGTACTGAATGTTTAAACGGTATTCAAAGGAATTATAGTTATGACTAATAACATGTAGTAAATATTTCATCTTTGTTTTTACCGACCAATATATCTGATATGTGTTTCTGTCTCTCTCTTACTCACACCATTACATAGAGGAAAGTACCCAAATACGACCCGTGCCCTAATGTGGACCCCCATGGTTATTGTCTCTGTCTCATAGCGAGAGACAGTGTAAATACTAGTGCAAGGTTCCACCACAAAGTAGGAGAGCGCTAGCGCCACTTGCTCAATTGTTTTCCTGTCAGTTCGCCATCACGTGTTTTTGCAAAGTTGAAAGTCTTTGTGAGTGCTCAGTTTTTTCAAGTTGTACGCCATAAGTGACAGGTAAGCCTTTCAACCCTTATATATTCTTAAATGGTAATGTTAGAGGAATCATTTAATCATGTAATTATTTCCATGCGATGTCTTTTTTATTAAATACGGCGTTTTAAATATTCAGACGTTAGGTGCCCAAAACGGACCCCCAACAGTTGCCTAAACTGGACTCCACACATAATGTGTGATGTTTTATGTAAAAACAGGTCTAGGTATTTTTTGTTAGATTCTATTTTTCAGATTAAAAAAGAAGAATGGGGAAAATAGCCCAGCGAAAATGGAATGAATCTGACATGACAAAAGCAATAGATGCAGTTCGCAAAAAAAATATGGGATGGAAAAAGGCTAGTAAACACTTTAATGTCCCCAAAACTACTCTTATGAGATTATCTAATGCTAAGTATGGCACACCTGAAGAGGCAGTAAAAGTCAAGGGGGCAGACCAACTGTTTTAAGTAAAGATATTGAAGAGGAGCTAGTCACTTACTGTCTTGCGATGGAGGCATCTTTTTTTGGTCTTACTCGTGCTGATCTCCGACGAATCGCTGTGCAATTGGCAGAAAAAAATCAAATCTCACACCCATTTAAAAATGAAATTGCAGGGAAAAAATGGGTACGTCTTTTCCTACAAAGGCACAAGTCTAAGTTATCAGAAAGAAAGCCAACTGGGACTTCTTATAGCAGGGCTCTTGGGTTTAGCAAGGAAAATGTTAAAATGTTTTTTGATCTTTTAGATGAAGTTTATGAGAAGGAAAAATTTACTCCTGATAGAATTTATAATGTTGATGAGAGCGGAATAACTGTTGTGCAATCAAAAGTAGCAAAGGTGGTTGGTCTGAGGGGGAAAAAACAGGTAGCTGCCTTGACTTCAGGAGAGCGCGGAGCCCTAATCACTATCGTTGCTTGCATGAGTGCCAGTGGTTCTTTTGTGCCCCCGTTGGTAGTTTTCCCTAGAAAAAATATGAGTGAGCAACTTAAAAAAGGAGCTTCACCTGGAACTACATTTTCCGCACATCCTTCTGGGTGGATTCAGACAAACTCCTTCACTCAGTGGTTTCGGCATTTCATTGAGTTTTCCAATCCCACGAAAGAAAAACCTGTGCTCTTGTTGCTGGATGGGCACTTCAGCCACACGCAAAACATTGATTTAATTGACCTGGCAAAAGAAAATCATGTGACCATTCTTTCTCTGCCTCCCCACTGTTCTCACAAGCTCCAGCCGTTGGACAAGACCTTCATGGGTCCGTTGAAAGTCCATTACTGTAAAGAAATAAGACAGTGGCTCAGAACTTACCAACGTCCTGTCACCGCGTTTGATGTCATGGAGTTATTTGGCAAAGCCTACATCAAATGTCAGAGAGCTGAAGTAGCGATCAATGGGTTTAAGGTAAATGGAATATGGCCGTTGAACAAAACAATATTCTCGGACGCTGAATACATAGAAGAAGCTAACAAAAAAAGAGATTCATCTTTTTATGAAGCAGTTTTAAAGAAAAATAAACCTACAGCCCCGACAGCAAATCAGAACAAAAGTACTCCGAGTGAACAAAGTGCTGTTTAAGAGTTTGATTTAAATAGACCATCAACATCAACAAGTTCAGCAGTTGGTTATCTTCCTTTGCCAGACGAAGAACTTGAGGTGAGCCCTGCCACATCTTGTCTGATCAGCCCATTTGACATAACCCCAGTTCCACAAGTCAAGAAAAGGACATTAAATAGAGGGCGAAAGGCCTGCAAGTCTACAGTCATTACTTCTAGCCCTTATAAAACCCAATTAGAGGAGGCCAAAAAACTTAAAGAAGAGAAGGAAGCACAGCAGAAGGCAAAGAATCGTGTTGCAGGTGGATGCCGGGGGAACGGGAGGAAAGGAAAACATCTGGTTAAAAAGCGACTTTCTTTTGAAGAACAGGACGAAAAAACATCCAGCAGTGAAGCAGATGAGAGTGTCTCATCCGGAAATTCAGAACTCGAGATACCTCCTGGTGCAACTCCAACTAAAGACGACGACGCGACTTGTTTGTTTTGCGACAGAAATTTTTCAGAGGACAATAAAGGAGAACTTTGGGTGATGTGTGTCATGTGTTCTTTGTGGGCCCATGTCGATTGCACAGGAGCTGAAAAGGACAGTTATATCTGGGATTTTTGCCGTTAATAATCTACAACCTTTTCACTGAACTCAATATTGTTGTATTTACCTTAAATTTTCTCATTTTCAATTTTTTACATTAAAAAGTGTTAAAATAAAAAATTTATTTTTGTCAAACCGTTCTATAATGATTTTTTTTAGTTTAATTCTCTTTCCTAGTTCAGTAAATTAAGTTTTTAATCATTCTACCCAGGGGTCCAGTTTAAGCAACCTTTTTGAAAATCACAAAATTGTAAGGTATTAAAAATATTTTTTTACTCCTATAATTTATAGAAATACTTGCCATTAATAAATTACAAATATCACATAACATAATAATGTAAATATTACATGGTTTTGAAACAAGTTTTTTGAATAATTTATATATTTTATAATATAAAAACAAAATGGGGGTCCGAATTTGGGTACTTTCCTCTATGTAATGATTTTTGTCAATTAACTCCCCACAAATTTCTTCCGCCGAGTGCACGAATAGAAGTATAACTTCAAAAGTATATCATTTTTCCATTTTATAAAACATGTTTTGAATCTGCACTTCCCTAGTCGATTTGGTTTTGCTTTTTACCCTTGACTGGTAGAGGGTGATTTCTAGGCTCGACAACTTGTGTTGGGTCAATTTTGACCCAGCCCAATTTAAGGAGAGGGTTATACTTATTTTCGGTATCTGTTTTATAATTTGTTACTTTAAAGAAAACATATCTACAACAACAGAAAGCTAACACGTTTAATATTATTATAAAAGTCGTAAAATATCTTGTAGTGTTATTGTAATAAACTGACACATAACGTGTCTTATAAAAATGCTAGTATTCACATTTAAAAAAAGTATGAGAAAAATGAATAATGTAGAAAATGTTCCAACGATCGTCAAGACGATTCTATTCAAGAAGCTTATCTCACAACTGGAAAAAATATTCATATTTAAAGGCAAATTTAAGCAGTCGTGAATTTTTAAAAACGTTTCCCTAAAGAATACTTTTTGAAAGATTGATGCTTCCATAGAGACGGATGAATTTCATACTGAGAGTGCGACCACGTGATTGATCTCTTAAATTTGTTATGCGACATTCAAGACTGAATTTTTCATCATTACAGAACTGAACCATATACATAAATCAGATTTGACGAGTTATACAGATTTGTACGATTTTAATATTTCTATACTATAAAAAAACAATGTTTAAAAAAAATGATATTTTGCGAATCCGGTAATTTTTAAAAATTTCACTTTTACTAAAGTATTCTGGATAGTTAACCTACCAAAATTTTCGCAAGACAGTTTTTATTTGCAACGAGCTCAAATGCACCGTTACATACTTTTTTTTATAAGTTCGACCCTGTGCGTTTTTTTTTCTTCCAAATTTGCAGTCATGTTGAGGACATGTTAGGCTATTAGCCCTGCAAAAAGAAGTTAAATCTCTTAAAAAATAAAAAAGTTATTATCAACTAAAAAATGTACTCCTTTATTTCGGCCCAAAGTGTATAATATACAATTATTCCACAAAGAAGCTATAGACTATAGACAATATTTTGTAGCATTTTTAAAAAACCCGAATAATAACATTTCTTTTTTTAACAGTTCTTTTCACTTAGGCTGACTCTGTCCTAAATTTTATTCAAAATGTTTCCAGAACTCTAAAGCGTAACGGTCTTCTTGGGTACGACAATATCGATTTTCTTAATTGACCAAAGGAATTTCGTGCTTAAAATCAGGTGGTTAAGCGAACAACGCTTACGCGCCTTGGCGTTGGGAAGGAAGATTCATTCCGAATATGTTAACGTAGGTGATAAGACCTCTGTTACCTAGCTAAGTCCAATTTTGACGGGTTTTTTTATTTTATGCTTAAAATTAAAAGCTAATTAATATTTCCAGTGGTAATAAAGTCAGTTAGTGTTTATCGTTAATGGTTTTGGTGAATGTTACCGATAATTACCTATGGTTGAGGCTGGTAAGCCGCCGAATTTTGCCGTATTTCCGAGCTTAGGTTAGAAGCTAATCTGATTACCTAGGAGCCATTTTGTAAGTCTTTTTATTGCATAGTTACTAATTTTTTACTACAAAAAAAAGAGTACTGTTTCTTTCTTTGGATATCGGATTTATTTGTAATCCACATCATTAATATCTACGTATGAAGAGTTAACATATTTAGTGATCGTAAACTCCAGAATTTTTGAAAAACCGGTATCTGTAAATTTAAGTGTGAAGTTTTTTGATAAGTAACTTCAATACCGATAATACCTACATAACACGCCATAAAACAAAAAGTGATCGTGACGCCAGGGTGTGATTCGTTTTTTCGTAAAAGCATTTTATTAATAATTTTTGTTTGTCACTGTACCTTTCATATGTAAGTTTGCTAAATATAATTAGTTGTACAAGTACTCTTTTTTAACTCGAGTTAAAACCAAAGCAAAAGGTGAATTATTATTTCTTTAATATAAAGTTTTATCTAACTTTAATCCCTTTCTCACTTTTCGCTTAACAGAGTACACAAAAATAACAAAAGAATTTCACTTAGCTGTTATTTGATGTGTTTAATAATGTGATATGCTATTTATGACATTGATATATTTTTATTTCATTTTATTTATTTCCTGTACATCTCATTTATTACCACACTGTGTAATCAATATTGTTTATTGTTTAACTAGATGTTTTCTTTTCCTAATTGGTGTATGTTGTTCTGATCAAACTTTATAAATGAATAGAACGAGCCGTAACTGAGTACTAAATTTTAATTTATGGAATACCTCTCTACCTCACATATAGAACTGTAGCCATTGAGATAAGTAAGGGAAAAGAGTAAGTATAAATATCTTTTTAACTTTACGGATAAAAGTGTGTAATTTTAACTCTAACTAGAACAACTGACAGATTATTTTATCCAACTTATATATATTTTTTCCATCTGGGTTTCTTATATTTCCCCATCCTCAGGATAAAAAACATAAGTGGCGCCCATTCCCTTTCTCTTTCATTTCTTTCTTTTCCTCTATTTGGTCCCTTTTAACTTTTTTTATCCTTTATTTTTCTAGTAAATATATTATCTTTCCAATAAATAATCATTTAGCTCGATCAAATCCACGCTCGCTCTCCTCCTACCCCCTGAGTGCCGTTCGCATTTGTTATCCTCTACAATCGAGCCTTTAACAAAAAGGAAAAAAGAGGTTACAATTTAAATATAATATTTTTATTTATTTTAATATTTGCAATATTAAATGCATTATAAATTTTATTTGAATAAAATTGATTCCTATAAATTTAAACGTTAAATAAAATAAATATTACTACTTTTTTTATAACCAATATCTGATTCTATAACAATCAAAAAATTAGGGTGCATAAATCATTCCTTTTAAAATAATACATCAAATAGAATAAAACGTTTTGAATAGCCGATATCAATTCTCGATAAATTTTTGATATATTTGAATGTCATTAATTTTTGCGTTATTTATTGTTCCAAATATTAACAATTTTAATTTCCTGTATGTCTGGATTTAATAAATATTGAAAACCGTCAGAATATTAAATACCAGGTCTGTCCTGATCTAATTTTTGTACTTCTCTTAATTTGTCGTGTACCATTTTTTTAAATATTATTAAAAAATTAAAATATTATTTATTTAATACCAAAGAAAACTCAAAGTCTAGTACCACAAAAAACATTTCATTCAAGGGGTAAGTATCGGGAATAAATATTCCCATCAACAAACCCTCATAAGTATGCACAAAAAAGGAAATAACATTCAAAAATGTGGAATTAAAGCCAACTATTCCCGTTTGCAGTTAGAGGGACAACATAACTTATAGACCGGTTTCGGCCTGTTGGGCCTCGTCAGTATAAGGTATATACTGATAATGTACTAAAATCACGACAGATTTATAACCACAGAGTGGTGTAAATGTAAACGTCGCGGCAGTACATTTTCAGTCAGTGATTATGCCTTAAGCTCGCTGACGACAACATATACCTTATACTGACGAGCTTAAGGCATAATTACTGACTGAAAATGTACTGTCGCGACGTTTACATTTACACCACTCTGTGGTTATAAATACGTCGTAATTTTAGTACATTTTCAGTCAGTGATTATGCCTTAAGCTCGCTGACGACAACATATACCTGATACTGACGAGGCCCAACAGGCCGAAACCGATCTATACGTTATGTTGTCCCTCTAACTGCAAACGGGAATATATATAGTACAGTACTGCAGGCCTTTGAGGCCCATGACTTTTTTTTTTCTTTATCGTTCTTCAACTGCCTTAACAATTTCTCTCCACAGGTTGCGATTCTGTATTTTTGCACCCCAATTTGATTCTACCTCTCTGATATCTTCCAACACTGCGCCCAACCATTTTTTCTTTGGTCTCCCTCTTTTTCTTTTACCTCCTTTCCCTTCTTTAATGACCTTTTTTGCATATCTATCTTCTGGCATCCTCCTAGTATGCCCGAACCATCTCACCCTTTGAGCTTTTATAAAGCTTGTTACTGATGGGTATTTATTAATCTTTCAATTCTTGGTTTGTTCTTCTTCTCCAGAGTCCTTTATCTGTTTTTATTCCTCCCAGAATTTTTCTTAGTACCTTCCTTTCCCATATATCCAGTTTTGTTTCTTCCGCTTTTGTTAAAACCCATGTTTCGCTTCCGTATGTCACTGTTGGTCGTATTATTGTTCGATAAATTTTAATTTTGGCTTCTCTAGATAACTCTTTTGATCTTATTAACTTATTTAAAGATCCCACAGCTTTACTTCCTTTCACTAATCTGTTATTTATTTCTTTCCATTCTTCGTTTTTATTTGTCAGCGTTGCACCCAGGTATTCGAATTCACAGACTTTTTCAATTTTATATTTTCTGTCCTCCCCCGCTTTAATCTCTATATATTTTTTTCTACCGTCCACATTCTGATGGTTTAGCACCATATATTTTGATTTCTCCTGATTTATACTAAGTCCGTAATTTTTTGCAGCCTCTTCCAACTTACAGAACGCTCTTTCCAGTTCCTTCCTTGTTCTGGTTAGCATAGCTAAATCATCTGCATATGCAATTATCTGTTGCTTGTGGTGATAAATAAGCCCTGTTGTTTTTATGTTGCTATCTCGTACAATTTTTTCCAACACTAGATTGAAAACTGACGGGCAAACGGGAATAGTTGGCTTTAATTCCACAATTTTGAATGTTATTTCCTTTTTTGTGCACACTTTTGAGGGTCTGTTGATGGGAATATTTATTCCCGATACTTACCCTTTAAATTAAACGTTTTTTGTGGCACTAGACTTTGAGTTTTCTTTGGTATTAGCATTGGACCACATTTGAGATAATGGATGATTTTCTCTTTCTATTATTTATTTGATTAACTACATTGCCATAAGTATTTTTAAACTAAGGAGAGCATTAAAAAGCTTTATTAACAAATACATCATATTTAGCTTTAAAGGGCAGTGGTCTTTCCAAAATATAGAACAGTTCAAATTCTTTTTGAAACTAACTTATTTTAATAAGATAATCAAAAATAAAACAGTAAGATCTCAATATTTTCTGTTGTAAAATCAACCAGAATTACCACAATTTGATGAACGATTTAACATTTAAAAGGTTTTCCTTAGAACTAGAATGATGTATGCATTCAGTACGTAGAGACGTTCCACTACATTTATTACACTTTAATTGATTTGTTTTGAACGAAGAACTCTGGAAAAAGTTATCTCTTTGCGACTTGTAATTTAAAACTCATTTCCTACTTTAAGCATTTTAAACAAACGTTTTAAATATTTGCATTTGGATAATGTTTTCGTTTTAGGTTTTTTTTTAACTATTTCTCGCATTCTTTGGAAATGTTATTAAATAAATATGTCAAAATGTTTGGATTGTCTCTAATTTGTATTATTAACACCTATTATTAAATTAAAAAACTTAAAAATGTACATCTGAGAAGGTTTTTTCTTCTCGAAAGAAAAACTTGAAGCATTCAATAAAAATTGTACACAGCGCACCCACCAAAATATGTAATAACTATTTTTTTTTGTAAAAATAGTATATTTCCTAACTAGTGCGCAAAGTAAGTCTCGTTCGAACGCTGGCTGCAGTTGACCGAACGACGCGAAGCGGAGTTCGGGCAGCAGTCGAGTGCGAACAAGACACTTTGCGCGAGAGTTAGGAACAGTATTTTTTCTACGAGCGAGAACATTTATAAAAATAAAAAATTAGACAATCAATTTAAAAAATTATATTCATAACAAAATACTAAGCAACAACTATATAACACACAATAGATCTGCAAAGGTCGCAGTGATATAGGCTAACAGCCAACCCAAAAATATCTATCTATCTCACTATATAACAAAAACTAATTATTTCATTTAATTATTATTAACTATATTAAAAGTAAATGAACAATGTGAAGCATTATGCAAGGTTAATGCTGAAGATGCGGTTCCTTCAATGGAGGGAATTACTTGTTTTGTATTGTTTTTGTAGGTTCCGTCGGTGCCAGTTGGAGTTGAAATAATATTTTCTTGCAAACGATTTTCAGCAATATCTGGTGAATTTAGAACATTGTTATGGTGGGTCTCGACGCTTGTAGAAGTACTGCTAGTAGTGGTGGTACTACATGACATCTGCAAAATTTTGTTGGACATTTCTTTCTTATTTTTTAATGACTCCTACAAATATTCTTCTGCCACAGCTGTGGATTTCCAACCACCGAGACGTTTGATATTAGTAATTTGTTCTCCATTATCAGCTAATATTGTCGCCGAACTGCGGCGGAAACTATGACCTGTGTATAGCTCTGGGTTGGGTAAGCCCAGAAAAGCCGCTATTTCAGATGGCATTTTGCCGAATGTGTTTATTCCGACACACTGACATGTACACTTGCCGTTTTTATAATACACAAAGAAACGCCGATGTGTAGTAATATGAGGCCGAATATTTAAATATTTACGATATAATTGCAGGTATATTCCATTATTGGCTTCAGATGTAATCACAAAATTTCTGGCAGTATGATTTTTTGAGTCCCTAATTTTAACTAGAATTAAATTCTGTTTATCTTCTATATCGTCTTAAGTTATTTTTGTCAACTCTTCACGGCGACAAGCACCTGCTAAGCCGAAGATTGTAGCAACTTTTACCATAAGATAAGTTTCGTTGGGAGCTTCTTCCATGAATTTGGTTATCTCTTCTTGAGTAAACACTTTAAATTTTTTAGGCCTGTACCCTAAATTTTGTCTCTTTAAAAAGGCAGTCAGTTTAAAATATTTTCCATAGTCCAAATTTAACTTGATTTTACACATAGTTTTCAGAACCGAATATTTGGACCATAGCGTTGGGGGCTTATATTTTTCCGACTGTTCCGATAAATAGGCTAAGAACAGTTTCTCTCTAAAGAGCTTCACTTTATTTATATCACACCATTTGCTAAATTCTGCATATTGCTTTTCATATTTTTGGGACGACCTTTGGGGTATTAGACTATTGTAGGTACCCGCGGCTTTGTCTAAAATATGAACCGGTATTTCCTCATTGTCTTCTGCTTCAATGTTTTCCATTGTTTTTTAAAAAATCTGGGCTTGGACTTACTTATTAGTTGTAGTTAAAATAATGGAAAGATTGACAAATTAATTTGTTTGACACTGACGGCAAATGTCATTGTCATAGAAACGTTTTTAGTGGTGTATAAATATTGTTAATGGTAGGCACTTTGTTAATCAAAATTAAACCTTGTCAGCACTAGTGCGCAAAATAACGTCTTGTCCGTTCTAGTGCGCAAAATTGCGTCTTGTCCGCACTTGTGCGCAAAATTAAATTTTGCGCTCTCAAACGCGTGCGCAAAGTACCTATTTTGCGCACGCTCGTAGAAATAGTTATTTGTGACACAAGGACGGAAAATGCCATTTTGCAAGAGCGAGTAAAGTTGTGTAGCCGAGGTGCGTAGCACCGAGGCGAAACAATACGAGCACTTGCAAAACATTTTGCGGACGTGTAACACACACTATTTTTTGGTCCGACCAATTTTTAATATTTTCAAAAGTTCAAAAACTGTTTACTTTGTGCCATACAAGATTAGGTGTAGGTATATTGACATTATTGACATCTATTGCATGATTAAAAGAATTAGTAATAAGGAATGATTTGCTGATAATCGATTTCACGATCCTTTATTTTTATACATACGAATACTGTGCTAATAAGCAGCACAGTAAAAATTGTTATATTGATAATATTAATATCTAATCATTTTATATAAAAATAGCAGAGACAATGAACTATTATAGTTCAATGAGCAATAATAAAATCGAATTAAGTATTTTCATAATCGAATGATAAGTAGTTGTAAATTGACATAAATGTCAAATTTAAAATAAAAGTTGTGAGAGAAATTAAATGTAAGTTTGAATCCTGCTTACCTTTAGAAAATGTTCGCTGCCAACGAACTGCAAATCCAGGTATAGTTTAGTATATTATACGCTGTTTTTAAATAAATTTAATTAAAATTTGTAGTATTCATTATGTATTTTTGATGACTCATAGCGCCATCTCTTTAGATAATCTAAAAGCTACTTTGCCGGCCTAGGCCGGAAAATGTCATTTTCCGGACGATTTTGAAGTAATTAATAGTATTGTTTCTGGACGGAGGACCAAAAAAACTTTTTTTTTACAATTATTTTATTTTATTAATTTTATATATATATATATCCATAAAACATTTCACGGGTCAAATTCGCTCTAGTATAACTAAATTCTTACCTTATAAATCCGTCATTATTAAAGGTTTACTGGAGTCTGGAACCAGTTGATTTAGATCGATTATAGTTAATCATCAACTTATAAATATATTCTGGCCATAACTAATGTTGCTAATATTGTTTTGAAAGTAAATTTATTTAATTCAGGTTATGAATTCTTGTAGTGTTTATTTTTTGAAATTACTGTCATTTTCGCTTTCATCTGACTGAAGTACTACCTCTTTCTTTTTGTCGATAACTATTAGTATTGTGTTCTACGGCCAGCTGTTTCGTGGAATTGTTGTTTTGCGTAACAAGATTGAAAATAAACGAAGGAATTAAGTAATGTTGAGATTTTGGTGTTACCTTGTTACGTAATAAGATCTGTTGTTATTAAACGATTACTGTTTGTTCGTAAGTTGGTAGCTGTTGATCCTACGTTTATTGTCCTTACAGTGGTAGAGGCCATTTTCGAGTCTGACAGATTTTATCGAAAGTAGTTGATTTCTCTGCCCTTTCTGTTATCTGCTTTTGATTAAGAAGGTTGTCGAATACAAGCCAGAAGATTTTTGGTTTAAGTTTTAAATCGCGGTGAATCCGTAACAATTAATTTTGGATGTTTGAAACTAAACCTTATTTTCCATTTTGAATCGCTGTGGAGTTTGTTCCTGTTGTTATTTTGGACAGATTCTTTGAAAAAAAACCGCGTGGTCGGGATTTTTGTGAAATCTTCTGTGATAGATCACGAAACAGACAGTAGGTAGATTTGGAGATTTAAAACCGTTCAGACGGTGAACTGTGGTAGAATTCCCGCAATTAGCAACGAGGAGATTGAGATACCCGTCTACCAGCTAGGGTGTCACTAGCTTAATGAAAGAAACCCTATCTTAATAGGGTCCTAGATACAGGCATAAATTCTAGTTACGGGCTCAAGTTCTAGTTACGGGCTTAAGTCCTAGTTATAGGCTGAAATCCTAGATACAGCGCTAGTTACAGGCTTTAATTTTGGGTGCAGACCTGATACTTAGTTCGAGCTTAAGTTATTGTGGTTGGTGCAAGCCTATTGGTTTTGAAACAGGCTTGGTTTTTGGAACCGACCTAAGTATTAGAGACGCCGAGGATTAACAGATAAGCCTAATTAGATTAAGTCGTAACTATAGTAAGTTAAGATCTATTTTTCTTGTTTTTTTTTTTGTATTGAGTGTGATCACACATATTGATAAATTTAACTTTTAATATTATTCATATATTCTTATTTTATATAAATATCAATAGCGTTGTCAAGCACGAGGCTTGGCAGTTGTGTAAATTCTTAATTTTATTAAAGAAGGGTCTAGTTGATATTTTGTTTTATTTAGCTCACTTTATCGTTTTTTTTTATTGCGCAATTCAAATAGTACTGATTAATATTTTGAATTTATTTAAGTATCTCCAGTGGGTGAAGTAGTGCCTGGAACATCAGGGGTTTCCGATTTTAACCGTACAAATCGGTGGCGCACTCACTTTATTTTGGCACTTACCCTCTACGGCTGAGCTGGGCACAATTTGCCAGTAGAGAAACCACTACCGAACTCAGCTGGAGTTGAATTTCAATTAATTAATTTATTTATTTTTCAAAATTTGATTTTGTTTTTAATTTCATTAAAATTCGTGGCAAACATTAAAAGATTAAATGCAAATAATTCTGATTATCAAAACTGACTACTAAAATAAATAACACATGTTACACTCGCGCATCTAGCAAAATTTTAAATATTATCATAAATTTATAATACTTATATTTATTTCATTAAAATATTAATTAATTAAAATTTTAATCAATTAATAAAAGTACAAATAGTTTTTTTTACAATAAAAGAAATATTAAAAAATTATTGGTGAAGTTTGTGTCGCATTTTACCTTAACCCAGCGCATCCACCAAAATATATATTTAATAACAATCCTAATCATATAAAAATACGTTTAATTTCACTTAAAAATTTATTAACTAAATTTAAATTAAAAATTATAGCAAAAAAATTATTCGCTTACTTTAAATTAAGAAAAAAATTAAAATATTTGTTAAATGTTATATCCAGCGCATCCACCAAAATGTAAAATACCTTCAATATGTATTCTGGTGTCTACACTTATAATTAATATGTTTCTAGTTTTTTACTTACAAGATAGCCACAATTTATACTCCGAAACTTCAAAATATACATCTGAGAAGGTTTTTTCTTCTCGAAAGAAAAACTTGAAGCATTCAATAAAAATTGTAAACAGCGCACCCACCAAAATATGTAATAACTATTTTTTTGTAAAAAAACTTTTTTTCAATTATTTTTTTTTAGAATATTTATTTTATTTCATTAAAATATTAATTGATTCAAATTTTATTAAATTAATAAAAGTACAAATAGTTTTTTTTTACAATAAAAGAAATATTAAAAAATTATTGCTGAAGTTTGTGTCGCATTTTACCTTAACCCAGCGCATCCACCAAAATATATATTTAATAACAATCCTAATCATAAAAAAATACGTTTAATTTCACTTAAAAATTTATTAACTAAATTTTAATTAAAAAAGTTTAGCAAAAAAATTATTCCCTTTCTTTAAAATAATGAAGAAAAAAACTAAAATATTTGTTAAATGTTATATCCAGCGCATCCACCAAAATGTAAAATACCTTCAATATGTATTCTGGTGTCTACATTTATAATTAAAATGTTTCCAGTTTTTTACTTACAAGATAGCCACAATTTATACTCCGAAACTTCAAAATGTACATCTGAGAAGGTTTTTTCTTCTCGAAAGAAAAACTTGAAGCATTCAATAAAAATTGTAAACAGCGCACCCACCAAAATATGTAATAACTATTTTTTTTTTGTAAAAAAACTTTTTTTTCAATTATTTTATTTCATAATATTTATTTTATTTCATTAAAATATTAATTAATTTAAATTTTATTCAATTAATAAAAGTACAAATAGTTTTTTTTACAATAAAAGAAATATTAAAAAATTATTGGTGAAGTTTGTGTCGCATTTTAGGTACCTTAACCCAGCGCATCCACCAAAATATATATTTAATAACAATCCTAATCATATAAAAATACGTTACATTTCACTTAAAAATCTATTAACTAAATTTTAATTGAAAATTAAAGCAAAAAATTATTCGCTTTCTTTAAAATAATGAAGAAAAAAAACTAAAATATTTGTTAAATGTTATATCCAGCGCATCGACCAAAATGTAAAATACCTTCAATATGTATTCTGGTGTCTACACTTATAATTAAAATGTTAGTTCTTAATGTCAACCAATATTATCAATCTCCATTGTTTAATTTTTTATAATCGAAACTTGAAATAGTTATTTATGAAACAGTTCGTGAAGTATACTTTTTGCGCGATGTTTAGAGCAAGGGCGAAGCGAGTGCTATATATCGCGTAAGTGCGCAAAAAGTACTTCACGCACAGTTTCATACAATATTTAATCTACGATAATCAAATAAAAATAATTACAAGAAAGCAATTTATTTTCAATTCATTTACAAGATACTAACAAAACTAATGCTTTCATAGCAACACCATGACAACGCGAATGCTAAGGATATTTGATTATATGAAGGTGTGGTCAAAACAGTGCGAAAAAGTAAATGCCATTTAAAATACATTGTTACTTCACGCACAATTTCAATCCTTCACGCACTGCTGTCTATAATGACAGTTTTCACGAAATGAATTGATATATAATATGAGGTAGAGTAGATAAACAATATTTTCAAATTATTTCAGTAAAATAACCATTAATCATAATGAGATATAAAAACATACTATTAACAACTGTATAAACTTCAAATGGAATGGAATATTAACATTAATATTTCAAGTGTTGACCAAAAATTTGTTTCTAAATTATGCATTTATATTCTTTAAATAAAATTATGTGCTTATCGCCGTCTATCTATACACGCTAGTAATATTTACCTTTTGGTGACTATACTTAAATAGGTCAAAGTGCGTACGTGAATATTGATAATGACATATGAATAGTCTTATATAATTTTCATAAATACAAGTGCAATTTTTCCCGTAAAATATGTACAAATAGTCAAAAACGTACTTTGTACAGTTATTGGTTATATTTTTGTTGATTTAAGTTACTGCAATCGGACAAATTGCTTCGTTACAGCCACGAAGCGGTTTATTTGAAAAGGAAGTTGTATATTTAGTATTTAGAGAAGACCTAGATATCAAATATTGAACTATTGGAATTAATGGCACAAAATTATAGAACGAGAGCCAGACCTTCGTTATTTTATAAAACCTGAAATTTTTTCCAAGCATATCCACAACACAGGGAAGAACGATCAGGGACTATGAAATTCGGGTGGTGGTTACTTTGGCAGGTAACAGGTAACAAAAGGGTGTAAAATAGTACATCAAATTTGTTAAAGTATAAAGTTCAATTTTTGATATTTTCTTGGGAATAATATTAGAAGTGACGTCGTCCATTGCCAGACACTTGGTACGGTTGCAACCCTCTGCCAGACACCCCTAAACTTAATAATAAATCTTGTAACGATTGTATCGTTAGTTTTCGAACAATCCTCCCGGACTATAAATATTTTTAAATTATCTATTGTTTCCGCGTTGAGACGAGTGGGGACTGCTATTTGGAAGGAGATTTATGGTTTCGTAGTTAGTTTTTGATTTTATTTCGTTCATTTTATCGTTGAATTTTAAGTAATTCAGAGTTTCCGACCATCTTTGCCCTTCTGTCTCTGGTAAGTTCCTTATTGCCTTGGTTTTAATGCGGTGAATATAATATTTTATTATTTATTCATGAAAGATAATTAATTTTTTCTCGAAATTTGAAGAGACTTATAGCGATTGTGTTCGAAAAATAGTATTTGAAAATTCGGAGTTTTGATTCCAATTTTATTGACAGGGTTATTGCCAACTAGAAGACGGTCTACAAAGTGCTATATAAAACTACACGTTTTCGACATCTTCCGGTGAGGCCGACGCTATTTTGCTGTGCCTTTCCTCTTGTTAGAAGATTCCGACAAGAGGTTTCTTCAGAGATATTCCGTTGCAGTTCCGATTCCTCGGTTAGAAATTCCATTTCCGTTGCTGTTCCGAGTCCACTGCGAAGAAGCGTGGAAAATTCAGTCTAGAAGTCCTTCGAAAGCAAACCATTCTTCTACAGCACGTGCTTTAGGATCAAACTCCGTCAAAAGCCACAGATCCAAACCAAGTTAAGAGAATTAATTAATTTTCATAATTTGCCAAACATTACTAATCCAATTTTTAAAGTAATAAACCATTTTAAACTTATCTTAAGTATTTTATTTGTGTGTCTGTACTTGGCGCCCTTTAAAAACTTGTTTGAGGGGAAATTAAGCAAAAACACAGAAGGAAAGCCACGACCCTCGGGAGCTAGCCTGGGGTACTTTTATGGTTACAATCTGAAAGTATTGTTAAAAATTTATAACCAAAAAACTGCAAAATGCGCGTCAAAAAAAACATCTTTATTTTATCCTGTCCAGTTGTTAAACTGGAATTCTATTATCAATCCAGCGCCGGTTAGTAAAACATTACGGTATCATGTACTGTAATGTGTTGCCTAGCAACTCTGCTATGATTGCTTAAGGGAAGACAATTAATTTTTGACATTTAAAAACACTATAATAACTATAAAATTAAAATAATATAATTAATTACTTACTTTTTATTTTAATTAAAATTAATTTAAAACAAGAATTAATAATTAAAACAAAAATTTTAAAATATTTGACAGTAACTGACAGTTAAGATAATTTGACGTAACTAGTCAAGTTACGAACTATTTTTAAAATTTTTATGAATTTATTTATTTATAAAAACAGGATGAAATAAAATATGATACAACACATGGTCGTTAGGTGTTATTACAGTACTCGTTTTTATTTCCAGACTCGGCTCCTACGTCGCCTCGTCCGTAAACTCGTACTGTAATAAGTCACCTACCGAAATTGTAACGTATGATACTATTTCTTCATTCGTTTACACACGGTATAAAATTTTCATTTAACCGATATTTTCTGCTGGTACACATTACAAACCATGTAATTAATTTAAACAATAAATATAATTAAGTAAAACAAACGAAATCAATCAGTTCATAAATATTTTCTTAACAGTGATTAAAACTCCGTTAATATATTTGCTACATATTGAAAACGCAGAACGAATTGCGTACGAATTCTGGAACATAACCTTGTACTTCGACAGTCAATCTGGAATTCTTCATCAATCATTTTACTACGTGTCGGTAGGAAAATTAATGATCTGGAAGGGAGGAAAGGACGTGGTCGAAAGACGAGAATCTGGATGCCTCAATAAGCGGGATGAACCTTTGGATAATATTAAGCGAGGAGCGACGAAAGGGTTGAAACTAGTTAAGGAATATGTTTGTCGGAAAAGGGATTTCGTGTTATTGGTGTAGGTCGCAAATTGATTTCAGATTTTATTTGAATAGAAATTCAACGCATTTGTATTAATATGTTTTACATTATTATTTGTATCAAGAATTTACGTACAGTGTTTATACAAGGCATGTTCAAGTTTTAATTAAAGAGTGTCTATAACAACTTTCATCAGTATAGATTTAGGCATTTATTTGTACAGATTGAGAAGGATCCAAAGAAGACGAAATTATTGATTTAAAATTTAGTCTCTCAAAACAAAACAACCTTAAAATACACGAATTATTATTTTATTAGGTGTACCCGCGACGTCGTTCGCGTGGCGTATTGATTGTTGTATAATAATTTCTCCCCACACCCCGTTAAAGGAGTGGGAAGAAAAATTTGTATACACCAGATGTTAAGTTGAAAGAAGACAAATACATCTGTGAAAACTGCATTCGAATCGGATCAGAAGGTTTCATACGATGCGCACACAAACATACAGATAGACAGACAGACGTACAAAAACAATGTAACCACATTTTTGGGATCTATCCGCTGGGTGCGCGATGACAGCGGCACCTAGCGTTTACAATTACGGCGGACTTTGAAATATCAAATGGCTAACTGTCATTACGAAAAGTAAGTAAACAAATAATTATTTCCAATGAAACATCGTAATTTATTAGTTTTCTACCCAAACGTATTGATCATGTAAATCTATAGCGTCGATAATAATATTTATCTTTTTTATTTTCCGTCTAAAATGTCAAAATCATTAAATTTTAGGTTGTATAGATGGGCTTTATCACGGCGGACTTCACGTGAAGTAATTAAAAAAATAAATAAATGTAATCGATTATCGCATTATAGATGATAATAATATGATTATAATGCCGTTAATAATGCAGACGTTTTGTATATTTTCAGTTAAACATGGCCAAATTAATAATTAAAACTGTTTTTCAAGCAATCACTCACGACATAACTTTCCAACCTCAAACAACCAACAAAGGTAAAGAATTAGTTTTGGCTTAACATGTGCAAGACGTAAAAATAAAACGTGATGCTTCCTACAACATAGGTATCTACTAAATATAGCAAATATTTAAAGTGTTGCTTTTTAAGTTAGCTTATTAGCTTTTTCCTCTTGATAGCGATTATCCACTACTTCACACGTTGTTCTCGTTTCCAGCTTTTTGTAAAAATTTATAGAATTTCTGATCACTATTTTTGCCATTGTTGTTGCAGTTGACTATACAGCAGGTTTCGTGACGAAGGTTTATTTATTTTTTAAATGGACGCATGGATAAGTGAAATCCATGTAAAATCCTTAGTAAAAAGTGATTAATCGTCCGCCGTAAGTTCCTTTTTTAGCCACGGTGAGCGCTGCGATCGATTCGTGGTTCTCCCACCCTATCCTTCGCACCCAGCGGATATCGATGTAACCGGGATGTGGTTCGCGTGGTGTATTGATTGTTGTATAAAAATGTCTCTCCCCACACCATAAAACGGGTGGGGGAAGAAATTTTTATACACCAAATTTTAAGTTAAGAGAAGACAAATACATCTGTAAAAACCGCATTCGAATCGGATCAGAAGTTTTAATGTGATGCGCGCACAAACAAATGGCGACATACAGACAGACAAAAAAATCTAACCACATTTTTGGGTTCTATATCGATGTATTTTCACCCCCACTAATTATTTTTTAAATATCTTTAATGTACAGAATTTTCATTTCTACAGTTTTATTATATGTATGGATAACTCATTTATATTTTTTTATCGATTAATCGAATTTAAGTAATGGTTACAATTTCTCTTCGATCATTATTATATAACCTCTCAAGAGATTAAAAACGTTGGCAAACTAAACAAACAAATAAAATATTGTTCGGTTTTTGTAAGCTAGCGATGCCGCCCCAGTATTTCACCTTTTTTTAAAATCTCGCGAGAGAACTTCTTTATCTCAGACCAGGCCATAAACATTCTTAGTTCAAGAAAAACACTTTCCACAATCAGTGAAAACATTTTTCATTTTTCAAAGCAAGTTTATAAAGGGGGTTTCCGTGAATTTTAAAACGAAACGGACCAAACCGGAAAAGCGCTTTATTGGTTACGCGGCGTAAAATGAAAAACATGAAGGAAATACTTTATTTTTCCCGGTTAGAAAGTACCATAAATATGAAAACTGTAAACGGAACATCAGCTGAGATAATTGAGTACATGTTATGAGTTTTTATGTATGCAAAGAGTAAAAGAAACTTTTAAATTGAAAAATGTTAAATTTATTGGAACGAAGTTCCCTTTCGCGCGTTACGAACAGTTACGACTGACGCTAGGAGCTAGCCAAAAAAAATTCATACCAAAAGTTGTCACGACACTATGACACGACACACGCATGTTTCTCTCTCTCACAGACCAAAAAATAAATAACTCTCTCTCCTTCTCTCTCATAGATAGATATATTACAATTAAAAAGACACTACTTTAAATTAAAAGAAAATACTGCAGAAAAAATAATAATTAACTATAATAGTATTACATTTTATTTCATCCTGTTTTTATAAATTAATAAATTCATAAACATTTTAAAAGTTCGTAACTTGACTATTTAGGTACCTACGTCAAATTACCTTAACTGTCAGTTACTGTCAAATATTTTAATTTTAAAATTTTGTATTGAATTGTTAATTCCTGTTTTAAATTATAAAAAGTAATTCTAAAAAGATGTGTTGTCTAAAGCTCTGGTATTGTATAAATGGACACTTTTGTTAAAAGAAACGAACTATTAGGTAAGTAGAGATTTTATACAGACAATAATAAATGCTTATGTATGTATAAACACTCTGTTGTGTTTACAAATTACTAATTCCTTCACAAATTAATCGAAAGGAACTTCGTTCCATCCGGGTGTCCCTTGACACCTCACACTTTTTTTTATATTTTTTTGTATTTATACTGTGTAAAGACTTCAGTTGCAAATTTCACAAATGTTTTTTTTGCATGCATTACCAAATTGATTTAAAAATTGTTTAGTTACAACAATGTCTATTCCATTATTTTGTCATGTGAACGCAAACAGAAAATTTTAGGTTGCGCACAAAAAAAAGATAAAATTACTCTCTGTTGGTTTTCCACATTAATGGCGATTACAATTATTCTATTTTCAGTGTTAACACGCGAGTTGCTTAGTTATTTTTAACCTTTTTGTTAAATATTGAAAGAATCTTGCAGTATTCTAGATTATTTAAAGTTAATGAAGTGGTTTTAAAAAATATATTTAAAAGAATAAAAAAAAAGTTTTATACTTTCACTTTTCCGGTTTAAAGAGAAACGAGGTTTTTTATGTACTTTTGTCGTTATATAATTAAACGAAAGAAAATCACGTGTAACTACATACTGCTTCCCGAATTCATCTGCAGTGCACGTTTATTCGACTATCTCAAAACATTATATCTTTTGCCTTGCGGAAGTACATTCTATTAACTCACTTCTATGCAGAAAGAGTATCGTTTAATATTATTTCATTTATAAGGAAAATTTGTAAACAACAAGTAACGTTCGTAGATTACATGCAAAACCATTTTCTAATGTTTAATTTGCTTTGTGATCGAGTCTTTGTTCCTCTTTATACATTTTAAGCACTATTGTATTGTTTACACTGATTACTCATGTTGTTAAAAGTTGTAAAGTCATTAAAATGAATACAAAAGAAGAATATGTGCAACTTTTTTTGTCAAATATCAATCACAAGATTATGAAAAGAACAAGAAAAGGAAGAAAACAAATACGGAGAAAAAAAGATGATGAAAAATAAGAAGGAAAAAAAGCAGAAGCAAAAGGCACAAAAACAAAAAAGAAGGCTGTAATAAAAAAGAGGCTGTTGGTAGCTATGTACAAAATTAAATATAAAGAGTAAATGGCTTAACACAGATGCAGATTGCTTGTCTAGTAGTCCAATAATAGAACCCATCTCTGGATCTGGATCTGGAAATTTGGGAAGGGGCGAGCTAGTGCTTAGCCAGCACTGTGGCCACATATGACCCGTTGTGCATCCTCCCGTATTGTAGGGATATCCTCACCTCAGGCTGTCACCAGGCCTAGTGATTTAAAATAGGTAATGAGGCTCCCGAGGGAGATCTCCCTGACATCGGCTGGTGTAAGCCAATACTCGCCCAACACGGATCTTCTGATTTCAGAAAAAGCAGAGCAGTCATACATAATGTGTTCTACTGTTTCCTCTTCTTGTTCGCAGCCTCTGCATAGCGGCGATTCTGTTAATTTCATCCTAAAGAGATGTTATCGCAATTGGCAGTGACCTGTCAAGATTCCCACAGCTGTTCGGAGATTTAATCTGGTCAATGCCTTAAATTTTTTTGCTGTTTCCTCGCCAGGATGAGGTATTAACTCTCTGGCCAGTCTACAGTTCGTAGTTTCATCCCAGCACTGTATAAATTTTTGGTGAGAGTGCTGTTTGATAAGGTCCACGACTGCGGACAATGTTAGCTTGGTAGATGGGCGAGGGCTAACATATTTGTAGCCCGCAGCCCTCCTTGCTAAATTGTTTGCAATGCGGTTGCTTTTAGAGTTCCCATGTCCTTTGATCCAGCTGAGAGTGACCACGTTATTCTGGATGGCCTCAGTTAGAGATTGGTGACATTCTAGTACTAAACTTAAAGTAAAACGTGGTCTATTCAAGGTCAGTAGTGCTTGTCAGCAGTCTGTGTATATATTTATATTTCTGCCTGTGATTTTCCTATTGATTAATTCTTTTGCAGCTATGGTTATGCCTGTGATAATAATAATAGAACCCATGCAGCAGATACAGATGACATTATGAAAATTCTAACGTTCTTGTTGCAAGCTCTCGATATTGATATACATACAATTAAAATATTAATTCTTTATTAAATTATTGTTTAAAAACGTTATGTTGCATACAGGTAAAAAATTAAATACTCCACTTTACATTAGCGTACCTCTAAACATACCTATACATAAGACGAAATCAACTTTAAACAGAGGATTACTTTAAAGTGCAACAGGTCATTTTGAAGTTAATGGATATTAAAAGCATACAGAGCCAAATTAAAACTTTAAAGTGGTATTGTAGAAACCCAGTGAAAAGCACCACATAAAGCTTTTTTATCTACTCCTTTGACAGTAAATGTTATTTATACACATTGTCACCATGCAGGGTAAGTAAGCTATAACGCACAGTTGTGCGTAATGAAACGTCATGTTGGAATGACGTTTCATTACGCACAACTGTGCGTTATAGCTTACTTACCCTGCATGGTGACAATGAGTATAAATGACATTTACTGTCAAAGGAGTAGATAACAGTACAGTACGTACGTCATATATTTTTTAGAGATGTCAAATATTTAGAATTAAAATTAAAATATTGAGTCGTAGATAAAGCATAGTACGTAACTCGAGTGGTAAGAGGTATTAACTACTCGTGTAATTACGCACTAGCCGCTACGCGGCTTCGTGCGTAACTTTTCCACTCGTACGTAATGTCCTACTTACCACTCTTGTTACGTAATATACTATTATATCTACATATTGTTCTGTAATCGTTTTAAACATTTTATTCGGGGTGCCGAGTACAAACTTTGCAAATCAAAACCTAGTTAGGATGCAACTGATTTATAAACTAAAATAAGTGGATTAAAGGTCATTTGTTTGGAGTTGGCAGCTAAGAAAAGTCATTAAATCGTAAAATGTTGTAAACAAGACCCTAAATCAGTAGCGTACTTACTTATTTATATCGGTATTAAGAAATTTCTGTTAATCATCATATTTTAATCTTCTTAGGTAAGGGATGAGTAGTCATAATACGATATTTAGAATATTTTGTTTTACGATTTTAACGAGAATAATTGTGGTCGTTAGGGGTGTTAAGAAATTAAGGTCACCCTATGTGTATAATTGTAAAAACAGATACGTTTATTTTACTTTTAATTTTTATTTTAATTTGAATTATGCTTTAAAAAAACTTCGGTTTTACGGTCATGGGATCTATTCACCTACCTGTTGTGACAATATTATCTAGGGTTTCTATTGTGTTTGGGTTAGTTAATCCCTAATTCCAGGGTGGACTCTTTGAAAAATAACAACTATGACTTTGTTTCAATAGAAATGTATACTACTTTTAGTTATTTTTCATGAACCACCTTTGCTTGGGCTTTGAAGGATTTGCATTTATAATGAATTCACTGTGCTGCCAACTGCAAACAAATTAACTTTAAATAGATCTTAAAACGTAAATCTATTAATTTGGAAATATGTATGTATACTTAAACGTATAGATTTTATCATGTTCATTGAGGCGGTGTATACGGCTGTCTAGAACAATGTACTACAGTAGAGAAGTATCTATGAATACTTTCAGAGTAGACCGTTTCCTGTCCAGTAATTGCTCGATCTAACCAACCACATGATGTATCGTTGGATTGAGATATAGGGGTTTGGTGTTAATCATAGTATCCCTTATGTACCTTTAATATAGCCTCTCTAGCTTTTTTCGTGTATGAAGACTACCTTTACTTCTCTCCACATCTTTGGTATATGATGCAGAGCTAAGGGAGCTTTGAAATAACACTAGATCAAATGAGGTGATTACCTAATGTTAGCTTATGAGACGTTCACCTCTTACAGAGGAAGAGGCTCATAATACTGTCAATATATGCCAAAAATTATTTCAAAACAAAACCTTTTTTTATAAAAAAAAGTGAGAGGTGTCAAGGGACACCTGGATGGAACGAAGTTCCTTTCGATTAATTAGTGAAGGAATTGTAATTTGTAAACACAACAGAGTGTTTATACATACATAAGCATTTATTATTGTCTGTATTAAATCTCTTCTTACCTAAATCCACCAGCAATGTCCGGAACTTGTGCAAAACAGAAACACTGTCAGGATTCATTATTGTTAATATTTTGTATTATGTTATTATTTATTATATACAAAAAACCTGTATAAACTTAACAAAGTCACGACACTACACTGTTCAAAGCAAAATAGAAAATAGTAAATTCATTATCACCTGAATATTTTCAACAGTTCGTTTCTTTTAACAAAAGTGTCCATTCATACAATGCCAGAGGTTTAGATGACATACATGTACCTAGAATTACTTTTTATTTTAATTTAAAACAGGAATTAACAATTAATACAAAATTTTAAAATATTTGACAGTAACTGACAGTTAAGGTAATTTGACGTACCTACCTATCTAGTCAAGTTACGAACTATTTATTTTTAAAATGTTTATGAATTTATTAATTTATAAAAACAGGATGAAATAAAATATAATACTATTATAGGTACCTACTTATTTTTTTCTACAGTATTTTCTTTTAATTTAAATTAGTGTCTTTTTAATTTATTAGTATTTATTTATGTATATCAGGGTTTCCTATTTAATTAAAGATAGGTATATCTATCTATGAGAGAGAGAGAGCGAGAGACAGACAGACAAACGTACGTGTGTCGTGTCGTGACAACTTTTGGTCTGAATTTTTTTCGGCTAGCCTCAGTCTACGAATAAGTGAATGGTTACATTGGATGCGTATACGTGCGATTTTTTAGTGGTGCGATGTCGTACGATGTCGGACATAAAAACAAACTAAATAATTTAAAGGCGTGCGGTTACAATAGTTGCGATGTAGTCGAATGTTTTCGTACGGTGTCGGACGACTAAGTGAGAAAAACAAACATGTTTGTTTTTTCCTGCGATATCGTACGATACTTTCTGTTATAAACGATATAGAAACCTAGCACCTGATTTCAAACATTAGGATGAATACTTTTCCGAAAATTAGAATATGTTTCGAGTTGTTGGTGGATCATATTAAGTATATAATTAAATGTTGAAGAAAACATTATAAAGTACTCATAAAACTTTTGTGGCCGCGTACTTAACTCATTGAAGAGGGTTGCGTACTCCCCTTTCCTGTCTCTCCTTAAGTATATACCATTAACAAAATATTTTCTTTTTTTATTTAATACCATAAATTTCTTACAACTATTTTTAAGGAAATGTAAATCCTCTTCGTCATCCATTTTAAACTGAAACTGTAAATGCAACGAATCGCAAACAATGTAACCACACAATCGTACGACAAATGGTCTTACGGCATCGCACGATTAAAAAATCGTACGTATCCGCATCCAATGTAACCATTCACTCAGTCGTAACGTAACGCGCGAAAAGGAACTCTGTTCCAAAAAGTAAAAAAAAATGACCAAACCAAGATTGACCACCTAAAACGTACTTCCTTTTTTACAAGTGATATGCGCAATACGTTTATTATAAAAGGTAAAAACTAAAAATACCAAAATATTTTCTTAATAAATGAAACCGACCAAAAACGTATTGAGACATAGATGTTCTTAGTGGTTCTAATTGTTGGTTGTATTTGAAAAAGATAATAAATTTTAAATTTATTAACAAAAAAAAAAAAGAAAAGGATTTTTTAATCCTTACAACACCTCGATAGATATTGTTATGGTATTAACTAGCTGATCTTTATGTATAGTGTAAATATTTTTAAGACTAACGAGATATAAAAATTTGATATTGTCAATCTATGGAAGTTATCAAGTAATGATAGAAAATAATTGAAAAAAAAAAGGGTATAAAGGGGTTGCTACGTTGTTAAGGGGATGATTGATTTATTTGAGTAAAAGAAATTTTACGGATGTCACATGAATTGTAATTAAAAAAAATATAAAATTGAATATAATGGAATAATGGAGAAAGTATGGTTAATATAGTTAAATAGAAAGAGAATATGGAGTAGAATGTGGAAATTGGAATTAAAAATAAAGTACATAGATTGAAATTATCATTTGGAGATTATAAGAAGAATTTACATTAAGATAAGTATTTCTGTTATAAAGGTAGTATCAGCTGATAGTATTATTTTATAATAGAGATAATTATTAGAGGGATTTTAGGAAAAGGGGCAAAATTATTAGAAATTAAGAATAGTTATAAGTTTTTGATTGAACCAATTTTATTGTATTGTATTATACAATTGTATTGAATGTTAAAATGTTATATTAATTGTTGTATAAAATGAAAAATGAAATTTTAGGTAATGCTAATCGATGAACCCACCCTGAAGAGTCCAACAACAATATATATATTTGGTGATTGTAAATCATAACAATATCTATTCGTGATCAGTTTTTCGAATAGTACAATGCTCCGTTAAAATATTTCATGTCGTAAAAAAAACTATTTAAGTATTATTGTGATCTGTATATATGTATGTATGCTGAGTATAAAAGCAGATACTACGGTTTTATTGTAGATAAACAACCATTTGCATATCATAATAGTAACAAATATTATAAATCACAATTTATTGTTCAAATATACCATATATCGAAACTTAGCGGATTTACAATTACATAAAAGGTTTTATTTGTATTTGGAAAGTTTGTTTTGTAAAAAAAACATTATTTATACTCTATAAATAAAATTGATGGTTTTAACACATGAATTTTTATTTTAAAACTAAGTATATAAAATTTATTACTCATTCATAAATGTTAACTGTATAAAACACGACAACAAACGCAGAGCTAACTCATATTCATGATGCTTTAAGGGCCAATGGTTATTCAGAACGGGAAATCAAAAGATCGATTGAACCAACAAATCGTAGACCCAAAGAAAACGAACAAATCCAACCAGAGGCAAAAGCATTTCTGCCTTTTATTCCGGGAGTGACAGACAAAATTGGTCGATTGCTAAGAAAGAAAAATGTGAAAACTATTTTCAAACCAACGAAAAAAATCAAAGAATGTCTTCGATTGGCAAAAGACAGAAGAGATCCACTGTCGGCTTCGGGAATTTACCGCATTCCGTGCACATGTGGAAGCGTGTACTACATAGGAACTACCAAACGCTCGATCAACACCAGGATTAAAGAGCACAAAGCCAACTGTCGTCTGGGGCAGATGGACAAATCCGCCGTAGCGGAACATACCCTCACTATGGACCATCGGATTAAGTTTGAGGAGACCCAAGTCTTCGCTACTACATCAGCATACCATTCAAGACTCTATAGAGAAGCCATAGAGATAGAGAAGCACCCGAACAACTTTAATAAAAAAGAGGAAGCAGTCAAGATCGACAAAACATGGGTCCCCATAATTAAGGGTGCGAAAACTCTACCCTTAACGAGCAACACCGACCAGAACCGATTGGAATCGAAAGCAGCAGTGGCCCCGCCCACTTCCTTCCCCACTTATAAATACGGGCTCCGTTCACGCAGAGCTCAGTAGTTCGCAGACTGTCAACCAGAAAGCAACTTTTGAAAATGCCAACCGCTCGTGTTGGCGAAACGTCAAGTCAGCAAGACAATCGATGCCGGCTTAACAGCCCAAAAACCATTGATACATTAGACAATGGCCGCGAAAGCCTTTCACAGTTTAACAAAATTTAACTTTTTTGTGTAACAGATATTAAAATACTTAATTGTTATGTTTACAATTGTAAAGTTTTTTAGAATTGCCCTTTATAGACATGCTTAACTTTCAGCTTTTCCTTGGTGGAGGGTCACTTTGTCTGCTTTTGCATTTTACTGTTAATCATTTTCTCATGAGCGTCTCCTGTTTCCTTGGAATCTTCCTTAAATATCCAAAATAAAAGGTATCACCATATTCGCTGCTAACAATATTACAGGTTTTGGGGGTAAAAGTTTAAGATGAATGCAAGAATTATATCTTTGAAGACTTGTTAGAACCCAATCTATCGTAGAAGACTGAATGTAAAAGATTTTCCACAGGATCTTTGTAGTTTTCTGCCTTGGAAGATAGTTTATGGAAAGAAAAAATCCCAGAATAACTTCTCATTACCTTTAAGAGTGTTCTTTAAATGTACATCTTTATCAGTTTTCCTATCTGTTGACCAACGAAAACCCACTGTTTTATTTAAACTGTATTGAGACTGGAAAATTTTTCACACAAATATAGTCTTATCCATCGCTTTTATAAAGTTTTTTGTAGAGCCAGTTTAAGCAGGGAGTATAGGTAATGTGTACAAAAAGCAATGATATTTATTAACAAACAACATAAACATAGAATTAAATAAGATTTTCAAAATGCCCTTTCTCTATTTCAATGCAGCTACAACATCTCCGCCTCAGGGACTGTCGAACTCTTTCCATAATATCTTCATTCGCTAGGAGTCGATGTCGTTACTGCTCTACGCTTTGCTGCAGCTCCTCAAAGTTCTTCACAGGAGTGGCTTATACGAACGTTTTTACGTGTCCCCCAAAAGAAAAAGTCAAGAGGCTTTAAATCAGGCGATCTTGTAGGCTTGCAGGCCATGGTACAGGTCCGCCCCTTCCTATCCATCTTTCTCCAAAAAATCCCTCTAAATGCTCTTTTACGCCAATTAGTGATTGTTCATTTATGTTAACATTTTATATTATGGATCTACACCAAGTATCGGGTCATTAAAGTGTTTATTAAGTTTTTTAGGGCATTTTCGTTTCATCAAGAATGTTATATTGTGTTACGTCAGTAATATATTTGAAATTTTAAATCACTTTTTTTATTTTCGATTCTACAGGACTGCAGAGTCTAATGGACATTTCTGTCAACAACCACAAAGTGACAATTCACGTTTTTCCGTTTGACCAAACTTTCATTGACCCAAACTGAATACTTAGTAGAATTGTGCATTGAATTACATTAAATTCAGTAAGATGCCAAGTTTTTTTAATCCAGAAAATCTTCCATTTTATATTCCTACTATAAGACAATAAAATGTACAAAATTTTCTGAACAAACACTAATTGCTTTATCAATAAATTAATCAACGCTCTAATACCCTCTGCGCTCATCAGTAAACTGTATAAATTTAAAAGTAAAACTTTTTTAAGTAAACCACAACTCAATCAATTCATGAATATGCAAAAATTTGAATATATTTTTGGTTTAAGCTCGCACGGATTGAGAAAAGAAAATGTTCTCTTTTGCATTTCCAAAATTGAATTACGGGATTTCTTCTAGCTGTAACACACAGATTTTAATAAGAACTCATCAGAAAAAAGTTTTATCATGCCAGACATGCGGTGTTAGGAGTTGAGGTATACGAGCGCGCCGGAATTTCTAATTTTTCACATGAATTTAGATTGAGAACAGAGGCGGAACAACTACAAATATATACTCTTTTTCTTATATATAATTATCTGTTTAATTATCATTTGTGCTTGTTAAATACAATATTTTTGTCACGAATGTCATCTGTAGAATTTGCAATGATTCAGATTTCTGGTCTCTTAGGCCAACTAAAGAACAGTCTGGCTTACGCTAAAACGCCTAATTTTTCCAGTAAGACTTCTGAAAAGATAAACGAACAATGTTAGCATCATAGGCCTAAATATATATATAGTACAGTACTGCAGGCCTTTGAGGCCCATGACTTTTTTTTTTCTTTATCGTTCTTCAACTGCCTTAACAATTTCTCTCCACAGGTTGCGATTCTGTACTTTTGCACCCCAATTTGGTTCTACCTCTCTGATATCTTCCAACACCGCGTCCAACCATTTTTTCTTTGGTCTCCCTCTTTTTCTTTTACCTCCTTCCCCTTCTTTAATGACCTTTTTTGCATATCTATCTTCTGGCATCCTCCTAGTATGCCCGAACCATTTCACCCTTTGAGCTTTTATGAAGCTTGTTACTGATGGGTATTTATAAAGATCTTTCAATTCTTGGTTAGTTCTTCTTCTCCAGAGTCCTTCATCTGTTTTTATTCCCCCCAGAATTTTCCTTAGTACCATCCTTTACCATATATCCAGTTTTGTTTCTTCCGCTTTTGTTAAAACCCATGTTTCGCTTCCGTATGTCACTGTTGGTCGTATTATTGTTCGATAAATTTTAATTTTGGCTTCTCTAGATAACTCCTTTGATCTTATTAACTTATTTAAAGATCCCACAGCTTTACTTCCTTTTACTAATCTTTTATTTATTTCTTTCCATTCTTCGTTTTTATTTGTCAGCGTTGCATCCAAGTATTCGAATTCACAGACTTTTTCAATTTTATATTTTCTGTCCTCCCCCGCTTTAATCTCTATATATTCTTTTCTACCGTCCACATTCTGATGGTTTAGCACCATATATTTTGATTTCTTCTGATTTATACTAAGTCCGTAATTTTTTGCAGCCTCTTCCAACTTACAGAACGCTCTTTCCAGTTCCTTCCTTGTTCTGGTTAACAAAGCTAAATCATCTGCATATGCAATTATCTGTTGCTTGTGGTGATAAATAAGCCCTGTTGTTTGTATTTTGCTATCTCGTACAATGTTTTCCAACACTAGATTGAAAACCGTTGTCGATATTGGATCTCCTTGCTTTAATCCTTTTTGGACTCTAAATTTGTCTGATACAGTAGTTCCTTCGCTCGTTACTCTGCTGTATGAATTGTCTAATGTCATCTTGATTAGCTGTACGATTTTTTTTGGTATTCCTAGTAAGTTCAAGGCATTATACATTTTGTTTCTATATATTGTATCATAAGCCTGCTTAAACTCTACAAACATGACATGTAGTCCTAAATTTCGCTCGTAGCTTTTACCCATTATTGTCTTAAGGGTAAATATTTGATCTGTTGTTCCTCTTCCTTTCTTGAAACCTCCTTGGTATTCTCCCACTATTCTTTCTTGGTACACATTCAATCTGTTTCTCAAAACTCTAGCCAGAACTTTGTACACCACATCCAGAAGTGATATCCCTCTATAATTCTCGCATATACTTTTGTCCCCTTTTTTGAAGATTGGACATTATTGCATTATTCCATCTCTCAGGCATTTTTTCTTCGTTCCATATCTTACGTATTATTCTGCATATTCTTTTCTGTATCTCTTCCCCTCCGTATTTAACAATTTCCGCTGGGATCCCATTCTCTCCTGCACTCTTATGGTTCTTCAAATTTTCCATCTGTTTTAAGATTTCTTTATCTGTTGGTTCCTCCACGTGATCCACATATTATCTTTCCTCCTCTACTTCTTGTTCCTGCTCTGGTTCTTTTTCTTGACCATTTAGCACTCCTTCGAAGTATTGCGCCCATCTTTTTGCTTTTTCTCTTGGATCTGCCAATATCCTTCCTTCGTTATCCTTAATATAAGGTACTTGGTAATTAACTGCGCCCTCTCGTGATTTCTTGGCCTCTTGGTAAAAATTTCTTAATTGTTTGTTTTTAAAGTGTTCTTCAATATTTTTTAATTTATTCCGCATATAATTTCTCTTCTTCTGCCTGAGTAACTTTTTGGTGTTTTTTCGGACTTCTGAGTATTTGCTCTTGACTTCTGTCGAATCAGTTTCTAGTGCCCTTAGTCGTACTAAATTCTTTTCCTCTATTTGCTTTTTACACTCCTCATCGAACCATCCATTCTTGTTTGTTGTCTTCTCCCAACCTAGCTTTTGCTCTGCCACATCTTTCATTAATTTTTCTAGTTGCATCCACTCCGTTTCTACATTGTCCTCTTCCTTCATTATTCTCAAATTTGTTCTAAAATACTCCCGCATTTCTTTTCCTACCCCGTTTTCCTGTATTCTTGCTACATTATACTTTTTCCTTCTGTTGGATACCTTCTGTATTCTTGGCAGCTGCTGCTTGACGTTTTCTACCACCAAAAAGTGATCTGTATTTGCGTCTGCACCTCTGTAACTTCTAACATCTTTCACTAACTTTTGATGTTTTCTTTCTATTAGAACATGATCAATTTGATTCTTGGTTCTTCCATCTGGTGAAATCCATGTCATTTTATGTACTTCTCTATGATCAAAGCTTGTGCTAGCTATTTTCATATCTTGTTTCGTAGCAAACTCTATCAATAACTTTCCATTTTCGTTACTTTGCTCGTGCTTGCTTCTTCCTCCTGTTACTTTCTTGTAAATCGCCTCTCTCCCCACCTTAGCATTCATATCTCCATACCACCATTTTTATATCATACCTTTGGGTTTCCTCCAGTACGCTTGCCATCTCTTCATAAAAATCGTATTTCTCTGTCAATTCTTTATTTTCTGTCGGTGCGTGCCCGTTTATTATTGTTATTTTCCTGTACTTGCCCTGCAACCTTATTTTACATAGCCTTTCCGAAATTGCTTCAAAGTTGATAACACTTTTCATTAATTCTCTTTTTATTTTAAATCCGACTCCGAAAAGTCTGTTGTTATCATTTCCGCTGTTGAAACACCCATACCCGTCCATACTCATTGTGAGCTTACCTTTTTGCTTTGTTTCCTGCAAGGCTAAAACATCAATCCTGTACTTCTTCATTGTTTCAACTAGATTCCACAGGGCTCCTTCCTCAAAAGTCGTCATTACATTCCAAGTACCTACTTTTACTATATCATCTCGCATATTACCGTTTTTCTTATATATAATTATCTGTTTAAGTATCATCTGTGCTTCTTAAATACAATATTTTTGTCACGAATGTCATCTGTAGAATTTGCTTACGCTAAAACGCCTAATTTTTCCAGTAAGACTTCTGAAAAGATAAACGAACAATGTTAGCATCATAGGCCTAAATAGAATCGCTAAAATTCTATAGTTTCTTCTTGAACTTGGCACACTCATTCCAGTTGGGTGTAACAGTATCTTTATTTCCATTTAATTCACTAATTTCTCTTCAGCAGTAAAAGTTTTTCAGAACAGGCACTGCTTTTGTATCAATGATGGTTGGTTTCATTTTTGCTTTCAACTCTTCTATAGTCTCTTATTATAAAAGTCCCACAACTGGGTTAGAGGTTTAGGAAGCTGTTAAAAACTTGGTCTTGCATTCTTGTGATATTCTTTTTCTTCTTGATACAATTTTCCAGATACTTTTAATAAAAATTTTGGCTGCCGTCTTTTAGATTTCTGATACCTCACTACATTTTTTTCAGTTATTGACAAAGTATATACCTTCTGTGTTTTATAGTTCGACAGACTAGACACCTTTTTGCTCATCTCGCAGAGCTCCATCTTTTCTGGCATTTATGGCTTTTAGGTTGGAAAAAAAAGAAATTTTTTTTTTTATATTTATAAGTTGATGTAAATATTAACTACAAGCAGCCCGCCCCGGCTTTGCACGGGTATTAAAGAAAAATAACAAAAGCCATTAAATTTATTGGGTCAACGTTTCCCTGTAAACAATATTACATGTTGTTTTATTTTCTGGCAGCAAAATAAATTAATTTTCAGGTGCTCCGACCCGCCTTAGGCGGTTGGCCATGAGGAAAACCGATCTCTACTAATTGAAAGGTTTGACCTTGAGACTTATTATTAGTAAAAGCGAAAGATGTTTTGATAGGAAATTGAAGCGGTTTAAATGGATTTGGTAGATCAGTTGGGATCATCAGTATCCTCAGTGTATGAGCTAGTTGACCAGCTGGTGGTTCGGTTATAATGGTTGCTACAACTTAATTGTCCTTTAATTCCTTTATAAGTGGCCTCGTCCCATTGCACATGCTAAATTTGTGATATATGTCGTGATGAAATAAGTTATTTTGATAAGGATTAATACAAAGATAAAAACTTTTAAAAAATTAAAAAATAGTTATTGTGACGTAATTATAACAGTTAGATATATGCTGTCGCGGCATTTTTTGTAGATATTTAAATATTCTTCATAATCGTAGTACATTATTTTATTCTATAATCAATAGTATTTTTAGCACACGCGATGTAAGGATTTTAAGGTCATTTTTGGTTACATTAATGGCATTTTAGTAAGGATCCCTATTTTTTTGAAAACGAAACATAGCCTATGTCACTCGGGAATAGTGTAGCTTGCCAACGGTGAAAGAATTTTTTAAATCGGTCCAGTAGTTTCGGAGCCTATTCAAACAAACAAACAAACAAAAAATCAAACCTTTCCTCTTTATAATATTTATTAACTACATCTACTTAGGCCATTTATATATTTGGTTCTAATTACATTTTTTGAGATAATATAATCCTTTTTTTAAAATTTAATTTTGATTATAAATTCCCTTGGTTCGTACAAAATAGACGCCGATGTGTTCACCGTAACTTTTAGCGACACAATGAGCAATTTCTAAGTTTTCTTGTCGCCGCCAAAACTCATCGACCGCGAGATTAGAAAAAGAAAAAAGACTGAAAGAACGGTCCCGAATTAAAATTCATAAGGTTGTGGGGTTTATTTTCGATTAACTTTTTTGGTACACACGAATTGAAGGTAAATTATTAATGAAAATTAGTAATAGACTGACTAAACTTTTTAAATTAAAAGCTTATCTAGTTGAATTATTATTAACATACGCTAGCTTAATGTAGTGGTACAATTTTTTATTGATTTGTTTAATTCAGATTCTTTGCTTTAAAGATATAAGGCGCCAAGGATTAACTTAACAAATTAAAAACTAATCTGGAATCTAGATGCAACTCGTTTTTGGATCAAAATAACAATTTAAGTAAACTAACTAGGGCTAGAAGGTTTAAATTTTAATTTGAAAACTTTTGTTTAGTCAAACAGTTATTTTGCTTTTTGCCCAAACTACAAAGGTTAACTCAACATAGTGTCATCAAGAGCGGTCAGCAAACACCGATCCAAACAACTACAACTTATTTTTGTCAGAACCAGTAATAATGTTATTTTTATTTTACCCTGTAGGTATATTCATTCCTATTTTTAGATACAGAACAACATCTTATTGTTCATCAACAGTCTTTTTGTTTCTAGAAACAAAGTTTTTATTGGACATTTTCTATTATCTTTATTTATTAAGCCATTTTTTATAGAAGTCTACTTTTTAAGCTCGTAAGTAACCCATGTACTTTTGTTTTGTAAAAGCTACCAGCGTTTTTTTTACGTTAGGATGCAGCAAAAATCGTTGCAACTACGAGAATAGATTTCTGAGATTCTTATCAGTGCACGGCGACCGTTGGTCACGTGGTTACACCTGTTGCTAAGCTAAATCTTCTTTTTAATTACGTTTTGGCGCGTAGAAGCATGGACCGACCACGCACCGAAAACTAGAACATAAATAGAGAGTTTAACTGAATTCTACCGTATCCCTTTGTAGTCATCATCAGATAAATTAATCTAGCCTTTCTCTTTATAACTTTTATTAACACCTTAGTAAGCAGCGAAAAATTTGATACAATGTGAAATATGAAGAAATAAGCAACAAATTTTAAAGTATGTAAAAGAGAGCATATTTACCTACCATAGAATGTCTTTATAAATAAATGTCTTCTAATTCACATATGTGTATTTACCACATAAAAGTAGCATTAAATAAATACAAAACTTGACATACTTAGAGTTAATTAACTAATGCAATTATTTTCAAATTCTATTACCTGAATGAAGTTAATAACGTAAGTCTATAATTTAACCAAAGCAATTTTACGACCTTAAAGTGACCCTTCATGTTAAAGTCAAAGTTCATTTCACAGTAAAAGAAATTTTCATTAACGTGCCATCTGAATATATAATTATTAACCTTATTTTTTTAATTCTAGCGTGATGTAGGAACTTTTTTTACGAAATAAAAAGAAAATCAATTAAATTTCCCAAAACCGGAAAACGATTAGCAGAGAATCGAATGGAACAAGATATGCTTGCGTGCCTGGAAAATTAGTTTGGGTCCTGTAAATTTGCTTGTAAGATTAGGTATAATCGACCAGATTACAATTAGATATTTAGCAAAAACCAAAATTTGTGGTAAGTGGAGCATATAATATTTTTATAATTTTTAATAAAAAAGGTTTTTTGAAGTGAAACTTCTTTAGAAATGGTTGTGATTTCAAACCGGATGCAACAGAAAAACGACAGGTAAGAGACACAAATACAAAAATGTGTAGGATGAAGCCGGCAAAGAATGAGACAGAAATATACATACTATGTTATATTATCGGTCTCTCCTCTTTGTTCCATACTTCGTAGCGTCTCCACTCCCGTCTTCTAAGCATAGTCAATTAGTGAGCCAAAGCGAGAGAGCAAATGTCGGTGTGTATGTATATTGCACACTTTTTAATACTTGCTTGTTAAAAAAAATATCTTTTAAAATTAATCAAAATACTTTTATTTTTACAAATAAACTTTGTAATTATCCTACCCTTGTTATATATATTCATCTCATTCTTTTGTCGATTTACTGAAGTTTGACTTCTATCGTGCGTGAATCGCACACACACCTTTTTTTTTAGTTTTTCTGATAGCTGTAGTAGGAAAAGAAATTTTACTCTTTTAAAGATAAGCTAAGATTTTTCTTGTCTTGAGCCCGTTTCAATTTCGAAAAATAATAAAACGCGTCTCTTGTCTTAACCCCGGTATTCAAAGGATCTCATCTTTGTTTTTCCCGACCAATATATGTTTTTTTATTCTTTCTCTTACTCACGGTATTACGTATGTAACGTAATGTCATAATTTTACCGATTTAATTTCTTACAAATTTCCAGCGTTAGGCGCGCGAATATAAGTACAACTTCAAAAAATTCTAGGCTGTTATTTTGTAGTATTATAGCAATAATAAAAAATTGAGATATTAAAAAGAACAATTTTACTATTTAAATTATCTGAATTAATATATTTTCAACTACCATAAACTCTCATTATGATAATACCATCCATTACCAAAAAAAAAAAACTTACAACAACATAAATCTACATTTACCACATAGTTATTAAATAAAGGCAGATTTTAAATCAAAGTGAACAACACTAAGGGTCTTTTATAAAACTTCCTTCATCTTTTTGAGGCAAGGTAGAAGCAATTTGTAGATGATGGCTTACCGTATATTGCCATTTTCTCCTTTTTTTCCTCTCTTTCGTTCTCCATTAGACCATGTTACATGATTCTACATAGACGCAATTTTCAGTTTATTCTTAGTCTGGGGAGGATTTTAATGAGGACTAAATGAGGGTATATTTTAAATTTATTGATTTCATTGAAGCTTATGTTTTAATATTTATAATAACGATAAGCAAGTTTGATGGAGATTTTTTTTATATAATCTTTAGTCTTAAAAGCATATAAGTAACTGTTTATTTTGTTATATTCGAATGATATCTCGGTCAATATCGACATCAAACATTGCAAACGCGCATGTAACTACGATTTTTTTATATGTTGTTAGGTCCCTTGAGAGTAGTTAACAACCAAGTTTGCAAGCCTGAAAACCTTGTGCTGCCCCCACGGTGCTCGAAAAACTACGAAATTTTGGCACATATTTCAGTTGTTTAGAAAAATGTACCTTAACGAAGAGTTTTTCAAGTGCGTGTTCTGGTACTTTAATAAAGATAACTTAATTTGCTACAATTTCAGCGAAACCTGAGCACACTATGTCTTTTGGTTGCGAAAATACAGCAAGTCAAAAATGGGAAATTTTCCCGCAGTGCTAGGAAAACTTAATCTGCTAGGTCAATGTCAAATCCAAATCTGTTCAGTAGTTTTTGCGTCCATTTCATACTTATAAACTTTCGCATTTATAATATTAAAGGACGATTAGGTTTTCGCTAAATAATAAAAACATTCTGCTCAATAATATATGTATTATTCATAAAGAACAAAAAGTACAAATTTGGCATTTAAGATGCATGTAAATACAAAAAACAGTAGGTAACAAATTAAAACTTTAAATTTATACAAATTAAGAGCCTTAGACTCTAGCCCTTTTGGGAGGACCAGGTCTCAACCTCTCAAGATCAGTGGGGGGGGAGTGGGGGTGGAGGGATAGTGTTTTCTGGAGGTTAAGGCGGGTCGGCATGTAGTGTTCGATTGTCCTCATCCTCGTCCTCCTCATCCATAACTATAGGGATGGCGTTATTGCAATTTCGACCGTGACAAACGGAACATAAGATAGAGCACTTGAGCCCGGCCTTTCTGCAAGTGCACGAACCTAAGCAACCTTTCTTGCATTTGCAAGCCATCATTTTAAGCAGGGTCTGAGGAGCGGGCACTGCGCACATTGTGACAGGCATTAGACCTTGTTTGCTGGTCTCCCATCCCCAGTCACACGGGTTCTTTTCAACCCCTAACCATTTTTGTACTTGGTGGTAACTTCTCCACGAATGATATTTTACAGCATCTGTAGTTGGGGGGAGGCGAGCAAGGTTCACTTTGACCGTTACTGCCGATTTGACAAATGCTGAGTATCGCAAAGTATTCAGTGTCACCGCATCTCCTCCGTAGAGGTTCATTAAGATCTTCTCGCCAGCATTTCCTACGTCTTCCTTGTTGGAGTTTGTGTCAAGGAAAATGTTGGTGAGATCTATCCAGTCGGTTTTTTTTTTGAGGATGTTGCACCACTTCGTCTTGCCTGGCCAGAAAAGGGCAGAGGTTGTGTCACACCCGCTGTGTACTTTTTGTTCTTTATGAATAATACATATATTATTGAGCACAATGTTTTTATTATTTAGCGAAAACCTAATCATCCTTTAATATTATAAACGCGAAAGTTTATAAGTATGAAATGGACGCATGGATGTTTGTTAATCTTTCACGCAAAAACCACTGAACAGATTTGGATTTGACATTGACCTAGCAGATTGAGTTTTCCTAGCACTGCGGGAAAATTGTCGATCTTTGACTTGCTGTATTTTCGCAACCAAAAGACATAGTGTGCTCAGGTTTTGCTGAAATTGTAGCAAATTTAGTTATCTTTATTAAAGTACAAGAACACGTACTTAAAAAACTCTTTGTTAAGGTACATTTTTCTAAACAACTGAAGTATGTGCCAAAATTTCGCAGTTTTTCGAGCACCGTGGGAGCAGCACAAGGTTTTCAGGGTTGCAAACTTGGGTATTAACTACTCTCAAGGGGCCTAACAACATATAAAAAAAATCGTAGTTACATGCGCGTTTGCAATGTTTTTTATTTTATGTAGATTTTGACCGGTCTATGATCAAATAAAAGTTTTATAAAATCTTAATTTGTAGACGCGACATGTTTTATTTTATTACTCATTGATACTTAAACATTAATGTAGTCTATACAATTTTTTTAAATTTCAGTCCGATTGCTATTAACCAATATTAAAAACGAATGCTATTAAATTGACTGCATTAACTTTTTATTTCACGTTGTACTAAACTAGGTTAATATTTCTGGGAGTATTTAATGACAAAAAAGTGTAGTTTCAGAGGGGGTTTATTCCCTTAAGAAGGGAGTATTTCCGGTACATCGTGCAGTCCATAAAGGTAATAGGTATATGTGTTTTGTTCGTTTTCGATTTCCCCAAGGCAACATAAGGGGGAATCTTGCTAGTTTTGAATGTAAATTCGGGGAAGTTCGACAAGAACGTTTACAACGCAACAACTTCAGCTTCGTTAGGATTTAATAATACCCAAGTTGTATAATTTGAATTATAAATTTTATGATTTAATTTACATAATTCTTATTTAAATAATTTCATCTTCTTAAACTTATGTACTCTTACTTTAAAGCATCTTAAAAATTGATGAAATATTCTTTATATGATAAATTATTTGCGACAGCATTTGACGAATAAGGTAGATAACTCAGGCGGCTATCGAGGCTTTAAAGACCCCTAAAGTGGACTCCTGACTAGTACACAAATGCCGAATAGAACACAAAACATGGCAGTTTCAAACTAGTTTAAACAGAATACAAAACATTGGAGAGACTAATAAGCTTACAAGAAAAGAATCAGACACAATATTCTACGGTGTAGGGTATTAAAACGTACGATAAGAAGCAGATAAAAGCCTGAAATTGTAGACAACCTACCCAATACTAAAAACACATCTCTAGTCAAGCACACAGTATAGAATGGGCCAAACTTCGGATATAGTTAATTTGGACCAAAATATGACGATTTAAGTCAACTTACCTTAGTGCAATTTTGCTTGCTTTAGAAGTTACAGGGTGTAACAAATTCCTTAACAAATTATTGTAAATTATGTAAAACTAAAGTCGAAAGTGCGACTAAGTACATTTGACAGTTACTTACTAGATTGAACAGTCTGAAATTAAGAAGTCCTAGAGTTTTAAGTAGAAAGTAGGTTCTCCATACATTCGCAGGGTCAGATCAAAGTTAAGTTATCTCTGAAATGGTGCATTTTAGCGACATGTAACAAGAATAACTTTTTTAAAGCAAATAGAATGAGGATTCAAAGTAACTGTCCATTTTCCAAAAATTTGTGTTCCTAAAAAAATTTAAAAAAAAACTACTAGTGG